>VDFB02026320.1:151529491-151645259 GCA_007258455.2 Sequoia sempervirens
TTTTATAGTTTCCCTTTTTCAACATAATCACAACAAGATGCAATGAAAACCCCATAATCAACTATGAAAAATCTCAAAAAATACAAAGACAATAACCTTCAACAATAATTAGAAACTCCCAAAATAATTCAAATGAAGTAAAACCAATATCAAACTTCAATGGATTAAAATCACCACCAAACAACAAGGTATGGCAGAAATCCCTTAACCACTACAAAGATGATGAAAATACTTTTTCGTTGATATATGGTTTGCAAAAATTAGCCTTCATTTGCAAACGATATGCAAAAATGAAAAAAATTCCTATAGAGGAACTTTGGAAGCACAAGCATGTACCTGGTCCCTAAATGTGACCATGTTCATCCTTGAAAGGAAAAAAATGGGACCAACCAATTAGGCCTTATGAAGCCACCAACAAACCAAGTTCATCCTAGGCACAATCACCAAGTACCAAACATCACATGCAAGAGACCACCTCTTCACAATCTGTGAGACTTGCTCACAAGAATGGAAGTGAAATAGAAGGTATTTAAATGGCTAAAAGAATCCACATGCATCCAATGTGGGATATATATCTCAAATGAAGTTTAAAAAATAATGTTTTTTTTCACCCCTAGATAAAAAGGAAACCTTAGAAATATTATTTTGGAAAAAAACTATAAAATATAAAGTTTGATACCAAATTGTCCCCTAGTGAAGAAAAACCATGCCTCCACAACAAAGAAATGGTCTGAATCATCACTCTATGTCCACTCCTAGGTAACGAGCTTCATTCATCTCACACTCTAAATTTTGTGTAGTTTCCATTGCCACACTTCAATCCCTACCTCCAATTAGAGAAATTCATGCCCAATAATGAAGAAGGCTACATGTGCTTGAAGTACAAAATGTACGGATCAAAAAATTCTTAGACAAAAAAAATCATGTTGTGAGTGCAAGGGTGTGGGTCTCTAGAAAAAAATGAGCCTCCTAAAAAGAAATTGTAGTCGTGAAAAAACTATGGCCTCCAAAAAATGCAGATGCCTAGAAAATACTTCAAATGCCTTTTTTCCACCAATTCTAGAGGAGGTTGACCCGTATCTCTCTCAAGGAAATTGGCCTCTGAAATGGCTATTGAAACAACCTCAACAGGTAATTTTCAACCACAAATGGAGATATATGCCCTCTTACCAATCAAATGCCTCCAAAAGAATTAAATTTGGTCTTGCAAAGAGAAATTGACCTCTAAAAGAAGGAGGTTTCCTCATGGAAATGATGTTGAATCAGCCTTCAATAATTTGAAATGTGCCTCCTTGGAGCAAGAAAACTTTCTCTCTCAAACACCTGAATGAAGCACCTCCCTCAAGGATGTAAATTATAGCCTCTTTTAAGAAATTTCACCTTCAACAATCAGGAAAAAAATGCCTCCACTTAGAAATTGAGCCTCACAAAAATTATAACCACCACAACAAGTAGAAAGCATACCTAGCAAAGAAATGTCAATTCCAACAAATGAAACTACCTTTCAATAGGAAAATTGAAAATGAGGGATCTTTGAAATTTTAAAAAAATTCAAATGCAAAAATAAATGATCTCATAGATCTCCAGTGAAAACTCTTAGGTAGAGTTCATATATAGGTGGCTTTGATACCATGTAGGTGGAGCCAAGATCACCATTTGCAGGATCAACCTTCACAAAAAAGGAGAGATGATAAATTACATAATAGTACAACCTTTTAAAGGTTAGAAAAATAGGCGACGGGTGTAAAAACTACCCACATGGGAAAAAAAACCCAATTAATTAAATGCACTATTAAACTATAATCCAAGCCTAATTAAACTTAAGTGGTAAATGTAAGTTAATCTAATAGGGCCAATAAAAAATTAATAGATAAAGAAATATTTAGAAAAAAATTATAAAAAAATATCCTCATTAATCTTCACTATAATACACATGTTTCACCAAAAGGAATTAGAAAACTAATTTTATTTAGGTCAAATTATGGTGTCCATACACATGCATGGTATGGTCCTAAAAAACTGACTTTTAAAAAGTGGTTTTTATACATGCATATTAAAAATCATTTTGTATCACCTGGGTATTAGAATAAATTACATATTTGAAAACTAGACTCAAAATACTAAATTTCATATTACTAAAAAATTTTAATATTCAATGTGTAAGTGCTTCAAATTTTTAGTCTAACTTTGAAAATTTCTCAAAATCAAGAAAAATACTTCCACTTTTTGAACATTTTGTGGACCCAACTTCTTGCCTTTACATCTAAATAAGGTGTGCAAAAGATTTGAATTTGATTAAGTGTGGTGATTTGAGTGTGAACTTAATACCTATATGTGGCATAGAAAATTGGGCATTCTTGTGAAAAGAGACAATTTCATGCTTAATTTGGACCTAATTTTGAGTACCCCTACATTATTCATTCTTCAAAACAATATTTATAGGCCCCTAAGACCCATTATTTTTTATCTAGAGGCACATTTCAGTTGAAAATCATATAAATCCTAACAAACAAAACTTAATTAATTCATATCCCGAAAACCCACCTCCAAAAACCACTAGTGGGACCCATTTTCCATCTTGGGTGAATGAGTTCCCTCTAGTGGGACCCATTTTCCAAGGGCGGCGAATGAGTCCCTTTTGGGGGAAATTTTCAATTTTGAGTGGGAATTTCACTAATTTAATTTAATTTTTTAGTAGATGTCAACCTCTTAGGTCTAAATAATGGAAAAATTAGGTATTGATGCCTATAAATACACATTTTAGGTTTATTTTCACATCTCCTAGTCATTTTTACAAAGAAAATTCAAAATCCAAGTATCAAGAATCTTCCATAAGAAGTTTGATTAGAATTTCTACAACAAAGTTGAAGCTTTTGGATAGCAAGATAGGATTTTTTTAGGTTTTCAAGCTCACTTCTCATTCAACATCTAACATTTCAAAGAGTTGAAGATGGATTCCTATGGAGAATCATGGAGAAATCTAGGTTGAGGAGATGCAACTAGCCATCAAATCACACCTAAAGACTTTTTTTCAAAGTGATTCCATCTTCCATTTTCTCTTTATCTCTAGATTTAATGTTTTCATAACATTTTCATGTCATTTACATTTACTTGTGATGTTGTAGGGTTTCTAGAATTGAAGTCTTGCATCATTCAAATCACATTTGTTCATCTTATTCTAGCACATTAGAATATGGTTTTGTCTTACTTAAGATTTTCCTAGTCTTACACACGCTTAAGGATAGGGTTTTATGGAGATTTAATTCTTTCAAGGTTTAATTACCAAATTAGGGGCTTGCCCAAGGAAAACCCCCTATTAGAAAAAAAAAATTAAGCTATTTTATAGGTATGTTTAGAGATTTAGATTCAGGTTTCCTTCAAGAAGTGTTGTGTAGGTGACAAGGTACATGTCTAAAAATTGAATTTGTAAAAAACTGAAAAAGGAGTGATTTGAACCACAAATGGAGAATGAGTCCCATTGGAGGTACCTGTCAAATCTGAATGCATATTCCAGTACCCACTTGGTAGAAACCAATTTCTGGGTAGAAACCCTAACTTGGGACTGATTCAACCAGGCTGGCGAATGAGTCCTAGTCAGCAAAAAAGTCATCATTTCCATTTTTTTAGAGTATTTTTGAGTCTCCATTAGGTTTACAGGTGCAAATTCTAAGTTATAGCTTTCTATTTGGTTCTATTTGCTTTTTATTTATCTTCTTAAGTCTTTTGCAAATGTCACTATGTTCTCAAACACTTCATATTTCATTAGGTATTGCATAAATAATCTATCAATTTTATCATTTTTCTGCATCTAGATCATTGCATTTAGGCATATTTACATTATCCTTACATTATTTTGAGTGAACCCCCACATTTTTTTGCCTCTCTCTCCTTTTAGGTGAAAAACCTTAAGAGAACATGAGAAGTACATAACCCTCAAAAATTGTTGGTTCATTTTGGTTAACCTAACATATTGACCATTATATCTTTCTAATTTTCATTTTCATTTCCATCCTAGGACTCAATTGCATTGGATTTTGCATTGTATTTGCATCCTAGGGCTTCCCAAAATTGCATTAGTGAAAATATCATTTAGAGGTCATTATTACAATTTATTTTATCAAATCATTACAAAATTCTGCATTTCGAGTACTTCTCTACATTGTATAGACCTAAATACATAGAGAAAAAGTCAAAAAGATAAAAAAAAATCTTTAAAATGTCTCTCTTGGGACTCATTAGCCACCCTGGGCGAATAAATCCCAATGCACTTTTTGCATCATTATTTCTAGAATTTAATTTCCTATTTTACACTTTTATGTTTTCCATAGTTCCTTTTCCATTTTAGTTTAGTTATTTTTTGTTATATGTAAGTCTCTTGCATAAACATCATTTCCTTTCATGGCATTTATGGATAGCATTATATTTTGCAAGTTTTTTTTTTCTGCATTGGTTCCTAGTTCTTTTAAATCAGATCAATCAGTAAATAAAAACAAAACACCACAACCATCAAACCAACCCTTCAAACAAATCATTCAATTTAGAAACACCATCTCATCCAAGCCTCTTAGTAGTGATGATGTAGAAAAGTTAGATGAAGTCCTTTAGGACTTCCTCTCAATCACCTCATCCTATAAAGCTTTCCATGAGGAGCCTAAATGAATCAATGATAACTTAGCTCCCAAAAATTTTAGTCAAGATGAATTTGACATGTTAGATGAAGCCCTTCAGGACTTCATCTTGCCTAAGTCATCCACTACGGTTTGTTGTGAACAACCTACAACAAATAACATTAATGTCTCTAAAGTTTTCCATGAGAAGCCTAAACCAATTCACAATAACTTACCTCTCAAATCTTTTAGTCATAATGACTTGGATATGTTAGATGAAGCCCTTTAGTACTTCATCTTGCCTAAGTCCTCCATTAAGGTTTTTTGTGAACAACCTAAAACTAAGGGCATTAATTTGATTCAACCTCAACTCATTATTTACCCACCGTCACATAAAATTCATCCTTCTAATAAAACTGACTTTACTCTTTACCCACCTAAAACTGATCTGTTGTCACAATCAATTAATATTACTGTTGCTCATGGGTATATGCAGGACCATGATGGGCCAAAAAGTGGCAATATCATGGGTATGTGGCTTACAATTTTTTTCTCACCCAAAATTGATGAAACGAAAAGGGTTTTTAAAGGAGATTCTCAGCTTTCGACCAATATAAATTATGCTTTACTTTTAATTTAATAAGTAATTATTATTCATTTTCTATTCAAATTACAACTAAAGTTTTGATTTGATAGGCTGATTGAAAAAATCTATAGCTTCCAAACGGTATCACATTTTTGAATCCAAAACTTGCATCACATTCTATGCTTCACATACTATAGGATTAAAAAAAAATTGAATTTCATGAGGTTTTAACCAAGTTAAGGTGGTCGACATACAATTTTTTTATAGTTTATCAAAGTTGTAATAAAAAATTCATAATTAATTATTTACTTGGAAAAAATTACAAAAAATATGCATCACATTAGGACATGAGTCCTCTACTTATATCTAAAATATTATAAAAAATATTATCATTTTATTGTGGTTAGGGTGGTGAGACAGGGCCTATTTCTTATTTTTTCCCTGAAATTTAAGTACTACTACATTGAAATTTCAAATTTTCACCAAACATTTTTTTTTTTAAAACAAACCTAGTAGTTTAGAAACTACATTCAATTTTCTACAGATTCTATTCTTAAATATTTTTGAAATAATATAGATAGCTTATTCAAATTTTTACGTTAAGTTGCCTAACTCTGATTTTTCTAAAAAATTTTCCACTTAAGGGCTTGTTTTTTCCATGATGATCTTGCACATACCCTCATACATATAATACCCAAAGCAATCCACAACCACCGCAACCAACCCCACCCTATTTACCTTTACCTAATCTTCCTAGTGCTCCTTTTTTTTCCTCACACACAAAGGAGTATGATCTTGTGAACAACTCAAGAATACTCTTGCAAAGATTTCCCTTTGGTATTTACTTCATATTTCACCAAATTATCACACTATCCTTCAGACGACATTACGACACATAGCGGTTCCTCCTAGTACAATGCCAAATGTTGTGGAAAA
Source organism: Sequoia sempervirens (assembly GCA_007258455.2). NCBI lineage: Eukaryota > Viridiplantae > Streptophyta > Pinopsida > Cupressales > Cupressaceae > Sequoia > Sequoia sempervirens. The sequence goes on from VDFB02026320.1 coordinate 151,535,621, forward strand.
TTTAATACATGGAATGAATAGAGTTAATCTTGACATTACTTTCCATCAACATGAGCTCCCTCCTATAGAATTGCAAAAACAAAATGAAGCCTTTATGATAATTTCTCAATTCAATAGAATATGTATCAAAAGGACCCTCATTGATAATGGTTTTTCCCTTAATGTGTGTAGGTGAACCCCCTCGATAGATTGTATGTTGACAAGTCACAAATAAAACTTGATTCTTTATCCATTCAATGATTTGACAATACAACAAAACAACCACTTAGTGTAATCACTTTTCCTATTACCGTTGGTGGGGATACTAGGAAAACTCCTATCCATGTCATGCCTTATGATCTTTTGTATAATATTCTTTTACGATGAACATGGATTCATGACATGAATGTTGTGCCTTTGATCCTTCATCTAATAATGAAATATGTTTATAACAACAACATTTATCAAGTTGAAATAGACCCCAATCTTGAAATTTGCTTACACCTTGAAAAAGGAACCACAAGTCCTTTGAATACATTAATTCCAACATCTCACATAGAGCCTCTTGAAATTGAAAAAAATATGAGGAATCGGTGTCTAAATTATTCGGTGATGATTGGGGATCCTTAGAATTCACACCCTCATTTATGGGTGAATACATAATCACATGAAAAAATGATGAAAAACTAGAAAAACCAACCATTATGTCAATTCAAAATTGAAAAAATTTTCTCAAACATCTATCTCCTCTACTTTGGATGAAACTACAATGTACACAACAAATTTTGATGAGATAGATTATCAACATCCAACTAATCTAAAGGAAATGGAAATAATTTATGGGAAAGGCTATGAATTTGTGAAACAATTGGGATATACTGGAAAAGGATGTGGAAAGCATGAACAAGGTATTTGTGTCCCTATACAACCTAATACACAAGAAAAAAAAACTGGGTTGGGATATTCTTTTTCTAAGATGAAAAAAGCTACTCAATGACCATGTTTGAATATCAATACTATTACATGTAAAGCAAGACACAATCTCACAATAAAACATTTGAAACTGCTTGATAGGGATTTACCACCATCATGTGAATATGTTGAAAGTGATGAAGCTTTAAAACAGATGTTAGGAGTCTATGATAACTTATCCTCCACTACTCCCATGAAACGGGTTACTTGTGTTGTGATAATTACCAAGCAAAAAGATAGTGATATGACTAAAGAACCATATGATCCTAAAGTTCCTAAGCCTAATACGCTACCCTTAGGAGATACAATTGATATGCCAATGGATATAGATGATAAAAAAAAAGTTATTGAGATTGGGAAGTGCCTTGATGAGGAAGAACAAGAGGACACAACTTTACTTCATGATTTTCATGAAATTTTTGGTTGGAAATATTTTGATATACCCAAAAATGACCCAAAAATTGTAACACACAACATTTTTCTTGCTTAAAATGCTAAACCTATTTTCCAGAAGATATGAAAAAATGCACCCTAACATAGGCTTGCATGTTAAAGGAGAGCTTGAAAAACTCCTTGATGCGGGTTTCATTTGACCTATTGATTATTCTCCTTGGATCTCAAATATTCTTTAGTTGCTAAAACAAATAATTGTATTAGGATATGCACAAAATTTCATGATCTAAATAAATCCTCTTTAAACGATGATTTTTCGCTCCCTAATATTGACATGATCATGGATTCAACTACTCGATGTGCTTTGTTTTCATTCATGGATGAATTTTCTGGTTATAATCAAATCTTTGTCAACCCACAAGGTCAATACAAAACTACATTTACAACCATTTGGGGAATGTTTTGTTGCGTTGTGATTCCCTTCAGATTAAACAATGTTAGTGCAACTTATTAATAGGAAATGACATTGATATTTCATAATTACATACATAAAATCTTGGAAGATTATGTTGATTGTTGGCCTCCTACAATGATATAAACAACTAAGCCTTTACAACCATGATTCAGAGAGTGGATATCTTACCTGAATAGTCATTTGAACCATCATGAAGGTGCATTTAACTTGTCAACCTAGGGATATGAACTTGAAATGGGTTAGCACAATATGTGCACTAGGAACTCAAAGTAGCCATTACATTCTACAACTAAGAAACACAAAATACTAAAAGTAAATTTCTTGAAAAGGAATGAAACAAATGTTGAACATCAATCAATGACTATGATAAGCTGAAATACATAATAGAAATAAAAATATGATCAAAAAATGACACCCTGCTATGTCTGCTTTGGTTGTAGGAACAGTCACATAATGAAATTCTAGTGGCTGCAAAAACAATTGGTGCCATATTTCTAACTAACTACTAAACAACAAGTAATACTAAGCTAATGCTAAACTAAGAAGAAAGATTACTCACCAAGTGGGCAAGTACAAAGAGTAATGTATCTATTTTACTAAAAAATAGAGAGTCCAAGTACAATATCAAATCGTGAAACCTCCTAAAGAACAAGCATCCAATCATTATTTATAATAACAGCTAAACAAAAAAGTCAACTTCATGATTGGGAGGATGCCATTTAGGGAAAATATAGGAAATGGAGTGATGGTGGTTATGTGTGCATGGAATCTAGTTAGACATGTAGGTCCAAATGTAGATTCATCTAAGCAGTAATACAAGTGCATGCTTGATCATTAAAGTCCATTACAAGGTAGTTACATTTAGTTTCATGAAGAATATTTTTCCATCAACCTCCTTTGACTTGGAGCGATTCCTTTGCTAGATGTTATGCTGCATGTCTAATTGGCAGTGTCTTCCTTAACTTAGCATATTAAATCTACATAGTAAAGTGAGTATGCATAATAACTGCACATCTATAAACACTTTAAGAAAAATTCATTAACCACATGTAAAATCAATATAGATAGTCCACATAATATGAAAAATGTCATTAAAGCTTATAGAGATAGGATTAAGTCCAATTTCAATGGTTTGAGGGAAACATTATGAAAATTTTGACATTTAACATTAAATTCCATGACATCAATCAACAAATAAACAATAGATTTTACCCAAAATTGGACCAAAAATTAGGCACATCACTCCTCCCAACCTAATTTTTTGTTGGTCCTCCAGTAGAGGAAGGGTGGTTGTTTTGCTTTGTCAAAGCTCTAAAATTTGCAATTGCTAGTTGTCCAACATCAGTGGTTGTAGTGTGTGAATCAGGATCCCAATAGAACCCTCCCAATCTTACAAATATGTTCCATCTTTGTTGTTTTGCAACAATTTCAAGCTGGTAGAATCTAAATTTTGGCACAGGCCACATGAGTATGGGTGGCTAGAAAGTCAAGGGAAGCCAAGACTGCACCTGAGTTCTCCCAATCTAAATATACCTATCAACCCTCTTTAGTGTTGTAGCATAATTGTGGATGGAAGTACACTCAGTTTTCTTAAGCTCATCAGATAGACTATTCCATCTATGTGATAGATATCTTCTCATAGTTTCCTCCTTTGCTACTCTCTTTACCTCATGCTAACTATAAACTACCTCAATCCAAGGCATAATCTTGTTGTGATAACTAAGTCTCAGAAGAATTTTGTCCCATTCTTTGTAAATATCCCTTGGGTTACTTGATTCAGCTCTATTAGGTAGAGGAATATAAAACTCCAATTGCTTATAAGCTCCATGTTGTTATCCCCAACTAATCTCATTTTGTACCCGACATAAATGCCCTCAATTGGAAATCCTCGACATACAACAACGAGCTCCAATCATGGTCTAGAGTTATAGAAAAATTATGCAAATAAAACTCAAACAACAAATTATTCATTTTAGGGGAGGAAATTCTATAAGCATTGAAAAAATTCATAGGGGTGTTAGTAGAAGGTTTCAAACCTGAGGCAATATTTGACAGCTTAAAAGAGAGATACTTCTCTTTCAGGAGTAGAGCATAGACCCTTGCAGGGGTCCTACATTCTAAACTTTGTGGTGCCAAAGATGCCATATAATCCACCCTCTGCATCAGGGTGGAAATTTCTACATCTATATCTTCTATCTCCTTATCCTTCTTTTGAATTTCCTCCTTCAATTTCTACTTTTCCTTTCTCCATTTTTCCTCCCTTATTTGTATTTCTCTCCATAAATTCAAAATTGTTGCATGTACTATAAAACCAGGGGGATTATGAATGTCTATCAGTCTTTTTGTCAATGGTGGCTCTTCATATGGCACAATCTACATGGACTCAAGTTGTCCAATTATCTTTGGCTATAGGGGTACTATTTCTTCTTTTGTCTCTTGTTGTAGGGACTCTCATTCTTGTTCTTGCTATGGCTGCAAGAACTCCTACTCTAGTTCTGGCAGTTGTTGCAAGACATCTTGTTGTAGGAATTATAGTTGCAGGACTTCTTACTCATGCTATAATAAATCTCGATTTTCCTCAAACTCTTCTACAATGTTAGAAAGACTTACTAGTGTTATATTTGTTGCTCTCCCAAATATATCTTCTTCAACATTCTCCTACTCCATTGGGGATTTAGGAGCCTCATGTGATGTCTCACTAGGGTTACAGATTCCTACAGAGGCATACCAATCATAGGCCCAATTAGTCTTGATTTCCAGGGAAGTTTCTCACACTTTCCTTTGGTTGCAAGATGAACAGTGTCAACCTTCCTCTTTTTAGAACTTGGCACCTTTCTTTCTACATGCTATGTTTTTTCCTTTCCTTTTCTTGTTTCTACTTCTCTCTTTTGTTCCCTAGTTTTCATTAGGGTTTCACATGGAATTTCATCATCAAAATTAGAGGAAGAAATTTTTTTTTCTGAGTGCTTTGTTCTAGAACTAATTTCTATGGTTTCTTCTACTGTAAGAGGATTCACACAAGAGCCAACACCAGAGGTTGAAGCGCCAAGAAGGGCTTTAGCTATGCTCAATCTCTTTCTAGACCTACAAGGTTGAGGTAAAGCCCTAGGTTGTAAGTGCTTAGGTCTAATTTTATCAACATTTATAAATTCTTCCTGGGTTATTGTAGTTGCATCATCCAAAGACTTTTCAATCGACAATTTAATCAGAAAATGGTGGGAAATGGAATTATCCCTACCTTTTTGGGGCTCATCCACCATGATTGAGAGAAGATTGTATAACACATTAGGCACATTCATCCTCCTTTTGTGCCTCATGTGATTCAAAAGCCTGAAGTGTACTCAATGCAAATTTAACTAGCGACCCTCATAGGTGATGTATTTGATAACATAAACGGTTAGGGTATATGAAGGATCATGATGGGCCAAAAAGTGGCAATATGATGGGTATGTGGCTGATGAATTTTTTGTTACCCAAAATTGATGAAATGAAAAGGGTTTTTAAAGGAGATTCTCATCTTTCCACCAATATAAATTAAGCTTTACTTTGAATTTAATAATTAATTATTATTCATTTTCTATTTAAATTATGACTAAAGTCTTGATTGATAGACTGATTGAAAAAAATCTATAGCTTTCAAATGGTATCACATTTTCTAAATCCAAAATATGCATCCCATTCTATGCTTCGCATACTATAGGATTAAAAAGAGAAAAATTGAATTTCATGAAGTTTTGACCAAGTTAAGGTGGTCAAACATAAGAGTTTTTTATATTTTTAAAAATTTGTAATAAAAATTCATAATTAATTATTTACTTGGGAAAAAATTATAAAAAATATGCATCACATCGGGACATGAGTCCTCTACTTATATCTAAAATATTATAAAAAACTATTATCATTTTATTGTGGTTAGGGTGGTCAAACAAACACCTACTTATTTTTTCCTTGAAATTTAAGTACTATTGCATTGAAATTTAAAATTTTCACCAAATAGATTTATTTATTTTAAAACAAACCTAGTAGTTTAGAAACTAAATTCAATTTGCTACAGATTCTATTCTTACATATTTTTAAAATAATATAGATAACTTATTTAAATTTTTACATCAAGTTGTCGAACTCCAATTTTTCTAATTTTTTTGCCACTTAAGGGCCTATTTTTTCCATGATGATCTTGCACATACTTGTTATCTACTTCCATGGATCAGGTAGAGACATTATCTTTGCACGCTATTTATCAATGCTCAATGGGGGGTCATTCAACTTTGTGAATTTGGCCCTGGTTGATTTGGTGTCTCTAGAGGTAGGGTAATTTTTTCCATCAATCAGTAACCATGTGACCTTTACAATTATTTCCTCAATTACCACAACTTCCAATCCATTTAATGTGCCTTTCCCTTCAAAATTTTTTTGGGTGAACTCAAGGGAAATTCTTTCATCAAAGCCATCCAATTTCAAGAAGTAATTTGGCCATTCATAGTTTCTAAATTCGGCCAAGCATTGTGCATCCTGCAATAAAACGTCATGCACCATGGGTTCATTTTGAATTAACCCACCTCCCATTGTCTGCAATCAAATAAATACTCTACAAATTATTTCCAACAATTCCCATCCAAAAATCAAGCTCACTTTCCTACAATACCTACTACAATTTTAGTGCCAATATCGACTGAATTTTCTTTTCTTTGTTTCACCTTTTTTCTTGCAACTCAAGATTACGACATGGGAAAGACTGGCAAGAAAAGGAACGATAAAGGGAAATTATGATGGGAAGAAATGGTGGCTGTAGTTAATGTCACTTCACACATGCAAGTTGTCCTCTCACTCAAATTTTAAATCAGCTCATTTTAAATTTTTTGATGTGTTGTGCAGTTTTTTGCACACACGCCCTGCTGGAAGGAGGGACCCTCTTTTGCTTTGGTTTTGGTGTTATGGCCCTTTTCTTTTGTGTTTTTTGTCTTGTTTAGGCATGTTCTTTAATGTCTATTTTGAACGCCTAAGTGTTTCCCAGGTTATTGTTTGAAAATCTTAAGTTCTAGATGATTTTGGGCTTTTGCCCTGATTCCGGATTTTCCACCCTGGCCGGATTTCCTCGGATGCTGCTTGGACTCTGGTTTTGTCACTGTGACTCAGGAATTTTGGGTCTTCATGGATTTCCGCATGATCTAGATTTTCCTAGTTTTTGCCCTGCCATCGGTTTCCTGGATTCCCTTCTCTGGGTGTCTTGTCGGTGGCATTAATCGCTTCGTACGTGCTTTGAAGGCTAGATTCTACTTTATTTCTGAGATCTTTTGTGCCATTATGTTTGTGGTTTGCCATCATTTGAGCTAAGGAGTGCTTCTCTACAATTGTTGGATTTTGTTTTGGGGCATTTTCCTTTGATTTGATTAATTTTGTGGTGGTTTCTTGTGCATTCTTGCTGGTGTTAGTTGTGGGCTCTTGCTACTACTGGGATCAATTCGCACTCTATAATGGTATGTGCCTAATTACTCTAATTTGGATTGATTGAATTATGAATGGCATGTTGGTATTGTGAATCTTGTGGGATTTAAATTTTGGCGTAGTTGCTTATTCTATGCTAGGGTTATTCAGTATTGCACCCTTTTTCATCTCCCAGGCGACTTGTGACTTCATGTATCCATCTGCATTTCGATGCATTTTTCCTAGGAGTAATTAGTAAAACCTAGTGGTGACTCACCAGTGGAGGTAAGTAAATTCTAAGCTTGGTTGTGTGCTAATGATGGATGGTGAGGTATGAAACCTAGGGCAGGGCCATGTCTGGTTATCTCATTTTAAAATTGACCTAGAGCGCAGAGAAAATTGATGAAGGGCCCATCCCTAGCTTGCCCTAGTTCAAACTTTTCAAAATCCTTAATGGGTTAAGTGTGTGGGTGAAATCATGCCTTAGTGGAAAAGTTTGGGATGGTCCATCCCTTCTGAGGTCTCTTCACTGTGACCTTTTATCTTTGGCAAAACCATATGCTGATCGCCCTTTGCTTTGCCGAGAAGTCCTCTTAAGTCTGTGTCTTGTCGCCATGACACTATCGCTTTCATACTGATGAGATCTTGTAACCTTAGTTAGTGAAACATTTGCTTTCGCCAAAACCTCACCCCACGGGGAGATCTCTCATCGACCTTCTTGTTCATGATCACCTTCAGCAATATAGACCTTGGGTTGCCAAGATGTCATGATGGGATCTGGCAGCTCTACTGGTAGACATTTTATTTTGCTAGGACATCCATCCTTCAGCAAGACCTTTTGCCAATTCGTGCTCTTTTCTGTCGCCGTAGCATCCACCTTTTTCTGAGACCTTACTGCGAAATCCCTACTCTTGCCAATCCCTTCGGGATACACTGTGACATAATGCGTTCGCTGGGACTTTATAGCGAGCTCCCCACTTTCATCGAGTCCTCTGCTTCAGCTAGACTTCTAACATTCGCCGAGATGTTGTAGTGAGGCCTTCTATTTTTGGGAGCTCAGACCTTTTCATTGAGACCTCTCGTCGAATGTAAGCCTAGCCCTAGTTAGCAAAACATTGCCATTTCTCTGGGACCTCCCACTGAAAGCTTGAAGTTATACCGAAGTGTTTTCCATGGCCCGCTGGTCAGTGAGACATGTAACTTTCACCTAGACCTTACCCCGACCACCCTGGGCTCATTCCAATTTGTTTTCTATGTCTCTTTTTCATCGAGACATCACACCGAAGCCACCATGTCTTGCCGAGATCCTTTCGATAGCATCTTTCGGCATAACCTCTCCCCTTCACCAAGACTTCTCCACGAGATCCCAACTTATGTCGAAGCCCTCACTCTGGATTCTCCTTTGGTTCAAAACTTTGTACTACCCGCAAATGTCTATCAAGGCCAGATTTCTCCAAAATCTGGTGTTCCCTTGATTTCCCAAAAATCCTATTTGGTTTGCTCTTCATAGAAATCCGTTCATCATGGATTTTCCTGAAACTTGATGAAATGCGAAGGAATATTGAATAGCATGACATGTTGGTGATTTTCAATGCATTTTCTGATTATTTCATGTCACATTTGGATCTCCCATGTGGTTTATTGATGAAAAATGATCAAATATAGGGATTAAGTAGGCGTTTCTTGGTTACTCCATTGGAATCCGAGCGGACTGGAATTTTCTAAAATTCCTCTCTGGCTTAGGTTTCGTGGGTGGCCTTAAAACCCAAAATTTGTTGTGGTCATTCCATATGAATTATAATGGCACCTTGATTATATGAGATGCATTCCAAAGGTGTTTTGATAATTTAACCTTGCTTTCAAATGATTTTTATTATGTTGTCATGTTGAATATAGGTTGAATCAAGCAAAGGGGCAGCAGGGTCCTCATTGTCTGATGCAGAGATAATCAAGCTGGATATTAAGAGTAAGGTCCCGGAAAGTAAGATCACTTCTATTTGGTCAGAAGTTAATAATACAAACGTTGGCCTCTAGGACTATGAAGAATTTATAGCAAGGATGGTGGCTGAGGATCCTCCTTTGGTGACTAGAAGAATGAAAGAATCAGGCCTGTCCCATGTGGCTGGTTTGCCCTCAATAGTGCAATGCTATGAGCTCCTCCTTGAATGCACAAGGAATTATGATTAGGACACATAGAGGATAATTGGTCCTTAGGGGAGATTTATTACAAATCTTAACCCGGTCTCCATTGCCCAGACTTTTGATATGCCAGAACGGTCTCATGGGGTGGGATTCACCATTGAGGTAGCCTAGGAGTTCTATGATGACCAAACCGTGAAGTCTCAACAGCTAATCAATTCTTGGTTGGAGAAACCCAAGTCACACTATTCCGAGCTACCCAAGCAGTTGTACAGAGAAAAATTCAAGAAGGAATGCTATGACGCCATCACATTTCTCAGTAGGGTGGTTAGATTGAAGAGTGCTAGTACATTTGAGAATTGGATGTGTCATGCCATTGTAAGGATGGAACAAGAAAAGGTTAACTTCCATTGGGTAGGAGTCATCAGTTAGGTGATTCATAAGAAATTGTCTAATGTGTTGTAAACAAAGATCTTCACAATGACCTCATACTTGGTCTATGCACTTGCAAGGTTCCATCCCTATAGAGGATTGGATACAAAGGGAATTTTTAGAAAAGACATCAGCTATGAAGATTTCACTCAGTTATATTTAGGGGGCTCTGTATATAGAAGTGAAAATGATGCATTCACCATGCATATCACCAGAATGCTCCAGGAGGCAGAGCATGTCAAGATTTTTGATCTAGCCAAGGAGCTCATCAAGAGGTATGGAGCCTGGTTCATTTAGTTCCCAACCTTCTCTACATCCAAATTGATGGCTTTCAAAAGGCCCCGTACAAACTTCCTAGGTATCCCACTGACCACACTATATTGTTGGAAGTCACTAGGAAAATTTGTGACTTTGATGCTATTGTCAAGAAAGACAAGCACAAGACAGGATTTGGTGGGGATTTTCCCCTAAGGATTGGCACTAGTGAGGTATGTCCTTCTATTGGCTCTGCCCAAGCTTTAGAAGAAGAATTGAGTGCTCTTGGTTTGTCTCTCCATTCCAAGAGATCCAGGTTTGATATCATAGGAGAGGCTCAAAAGAGGGCCAACAGAGAATATAGCCATAAGGTGAATTTGGAGGACTACTGGGCCAACTGTAGTGATGAATTTGAGGTAATGAAGAAGAGATACTCTCGACTTCCTATTGATTCAATTCGATTATACAATGTGAGGGTAGTTCTGGACCAATTGGAAGATGAAAAAAAATTGATCCAAGACCATGCTTGTGAGGCAGTAAGGGATAGGCCTGTTGGTGATGTCAATTGGTCAGAGGAAGAGAAAACATAATTGAAGCAACTGATGGACCCAGTTCTCAAGTTTACTAAGATGTGGCTCAAACACACTTTGTGGGAATTGGAAAATAAAGGAATACAATGCACCTATGACCTGATGGGAGATTTGGATACCCATTCTACCTCTAAGGAGTCCACTGAGTAGGATTTGAAGGGAAAGGGTAGGCTAGATTCCCCTATCAAAGATAAATCTAAAGACGTTCAGAAAGAAGAGGCCCAGGAAACAGTGAAATAGAGGAATCCAAAGGCCAAGAAGAGGACAAGGACTAAGAAGTCTGAGCAGAGCCCTGAGGTCGATGCCCCTATGCCAAAAAGGAAAAGAATTGTAAAATTTTCAGAGAAAGCTAGCTCCAGGGTTATGGAAGAAGTTTCCCCACTGGTAATAGATGTTGAAAGTTCAGAGGAGAAGGCCAAAATGTATGCAAGGAAGTCTAGGACTCCTTCTCCTAGGGACAATGTGCCTGAGGCTAACTTACCACTGGTGATTTCTCATGAGGAGCAACATGATAATGTGCCTCCCACCCATGAAGTTCAAGATGAGCTAGGTGAGGAAGAAAATATTGAAGATCATCTGGATACTGAAGGTGAAGAATTCCATGCAGGTGATCTCCATAATATAGAGGCAGAGATTGAAGATATAATGCAATCCCCAGTGGTTGCACATACAGATTCTCCTATTAGTACTAAGGCGGTTGAATCTCCTCGAAGGGAAGTAGAGGCAGAAATGATCCCATCACCTGAACATGAGAAAGAACACATCGAAGAATAAAGTAAGGTGGATGAGGCTCCCGATGAACATAATTTGAAAGAGGAGGTACCTAAAGGTCAACAAGATGAATAGAAACAAGCCAAGGCACAATTAGAATTTGTTGTCCTTGGGTGGCTCGACAAGGAAAATAAAAAGAAAACAGGTGGTTTTGGAAGATATTCCACCTAATTGGGATGCACTGTTAGCCAAAGTTGGAAGAGATAAAGGTAAGAAGAGGGCCAGAGTGATCTCAAGAATTGAAAGAGATGAGGCACATAACAAGGTTGTTCATGTTGCTACCCCTGTTCTAGGAAAAAATAGAGATGGTTTGGCTGGAAATGATTATAATATACAGACTTTTAATCTTGGGCCTACATCAGTTGAGTAGGACATTGAAGATTATGAAGGCTCCAGCACAGTCATTGTGGATAGTTTGAGAAGGGAAATAAAAACCAAGTAGGAGCTAAAGAGAGAAAATGAGAATCTCAAGAAGTGCTTGGAGGAGTTAATGAAGCTGCTACAGTCAATCAATCCCTCTTCCTCTACCACCAATCCTCTACCTCAGAAGACCATAATTGAGCTTGAAAAGATGAGAGCTTGCACCCTTGCCATTGTAAATTGGTTGAAAGGGGTGCAAATCAAGGGTGATGAAGCTATCAAGGAAATTTTATCAACTGGGAAGGATGTTTTCATGACAACTGAATGGTTGAAACGGGTAATGGCAGACGATAAAGAGGACACCAACATCCTCCTACTGAAAACCAGAACTCTAATGGAGTACACCCAGGATAGATTAGTGAGCAATGGGATTCTTCCTTCTTCTAGAGCTGTCGAGCCATGGAAATGGTTTGAAACATTGAAAATCTGGTAGAAGGTGTTGAGAAAGATTCACAAACAGAGAAAGAGCATTGATGATGCCCTAGCTAGCATCTATGATAGCTCCATTGCCTTCTTTGAGATCATGATGGGAAGGAGGAAGATCATGCCCAAGTACTTGAGTCTAGAGTAGTTGTGAGAATGGTGGCATGAGGTGTATGTGCCACTTGATGATGGTCTTATTTTCGAGCACCAACTGGATGGTGTAGCCACCTACCTCGTAGTTATTGATAAGCATGTGACATGTAAGGCAGAGAGGGATGGGTCGGTCAAACACTCAAGGGAGGAGATTGCGTCCATTGAGAGGTGACTTAAAATTCTGCCAATACCACCTATAGCCTACCTAGATGGGGCATTCTTTAAGCTACATGAAGAGTCAGATTGGTGCAAAAAAAATAGGGAAGAGAGCTGATGCTAGGCTACGACGTGATTTGTGCTTCCCAATTATCTTCCTGCACATTGTTGGGGTTGCATCACGGATCTTGGGTCAACCTTGACGGGACACACATTTATGGACTATTTCACCCATTTCAAAGGCTCTTGGCTGGGTTGTTGTGTCGAGTTAATGCTACCAATCCTTTGCTTGGCCAACAAGTTTCTTTGGAATTTCTATATATTGGGCATTTGGGACCCTTTGTAAAGGGGTAAGATAATTTTGTTAGATAGTTTTAGTCAAAAGCTAGAGGAAAGTAGTTAAAAGTTAGCCAATTAGAGGTAGAGTAAGGTAGCGAATAGTCATAGTCAAGCAAATGTTGTAACAGAAAACCATAATTGTTGCTACAGTGGATAATTTGAATACAAGGAATGACATTGTGATTTGGTGCCATACTTGTATTCTTTGTTTTGCATGGTTCCTATTTTCTATTTTTAAAATTGTTGTGAGAAGGTTAATACTAGTGCTAGATTCGATTGATAGTATTTGTGATTTACTATTTGAATGTTGCAGCAATCCTTCAGTCCATACTTTTTGTAGCCAACTGATTGTTAGTTGCTTTGGAAAGTTAGCCTGGACTTCATTTTCCTTGTGCTTAGTTCAATCATGGATGTTGTTCATTTTAATTGCAATAGGGTTATTTGAATGCATGTTCCCAATTTGAAAATCTTAAGAGCCTTAGAAGATTGCACTGTCCTATATAAGATAGCAGATTTATCTGGGTCAAGCAGAGATCAATTTTAAAGGATTGGTCTGTTTGGGTATTGGTTGCTTTCATTATTAATCTTAGGAGTAACATTAGATTTAGAAATCTCTTTAAAACCCTCATACTTTTGTATTTCTTTGATTTCTAGGTTTAAATTAGGATTGAAGTGTCACTAGTTTGTTAATCTGACAAAATTGATTCCATAGCTTGCTTGTAGTAAGGTCCCATTATGATTACCAACAATTTCACATTTATCACTGAGTTGTTTATGCAATGTCAAGACCTAACATGAATACCTTGGGGTTATCTCTTGAGGCTTTCTAATAGAGATTTACCTTTTAAGAGAGATAGGATATTGCATCTTTTCTATGTTGTTTTTGTTGTGCAAAAACAATGATCAATAGTGTTGGGGCTAGAAGGAGGGCCTTGAGTAAGCAAGCTAGATCAATTTATGAAGGCCATCTCTCCTGAGAGATTCAAAAGAAGAACAAGATCTGCTCTAGGAGAGGAAGAATTTCAAGAATTACCAGACCCTACTAGGTCAAGAAGGACCAACAGAAAGGGAGAATCATCATCATCCCATACACCTCCTCATCTCCATCATCCCCATCTTCATCGAGTTCATCTAAGTATGAGGCCATTCCTAGTCCACAACCTCAACCAGTCATAAATCAACCATTTCTACCCCCACCTCCACCAATGGATTTTCTAGCAACCAATCCATCTCCACTAAGCTTTGTTGTCTACAATGTTATGCCCAAAAACCCTGAACACTTCTGTTCAAAGTTCCATATCAATGACCCCAATAGGATTGCTGAAGAAAACATTAGAATCTTTCAGACTGGCCTCAAAGATAGAGAGATAAACCATGAGGACGTAGCTTGTAGGTTATTTCCCTATTCACTAGGGCAAGATGTGTTTTACTGGTACAACCATTTACCTGTTGGGTCTATCCAACATTGGACTGAGTTAGAGGTTGCCTTTTTGCAAAAATTTTGAATACCCATTAGTTCTAATGAGCTTCACAGATAGTTCACTAATGTGAAGAGAGAGATCAATGAACCCATAGGGTCCTTTAATAATAGGTTTCACCATTCCTATACAAGGTTACAGACCCCATATGTTGTTGATGAAGCCACTGCCTAAGAAGTCTATTATGAGGGACTTGATAGTTTGACTGCTACCTTTATGAAATGGAGTAATAACCCCCCTGAGAGTCTACTAGATGCATATGTAGAAGCTATTAAGGTTAGCACAAATCTAAGACAACATCTGTCTAGGCCTTTACCCTCGCTAGGACCCGTTGCTCACCCTGGGCAAGTTCCAACTCTCAACTAGGCTTTTGCTAACCATACTCCAATCATGAATCCCTTTCCTTAGTTGCCTCTAGTCCCGTACCGAGGACCTCCTACAGGACAAGTTTCATCCACAACTAGTTATCCTTAGCAAACGGTGAATCAACGTCTACATATCTAGCCTCAAGCTAGTTATCCATCATACCTGCAAAATTTTGAAGTACTGAACCAGTCACTAAATCCCAACCCTTAAAATAATGTGAGTTAGCCTCCACACAGTAATCCTGATAAGGAGAGACTGGATGAGTTTTCTAAAAAAATAAAGAAGCTAAATATGGAGGTGACTTAAATAAGGAATCAGAACAGCTAGTTGCAAGTTATTCAGAGGAATATGTAGTCCAATCAAAATAGAGAGAATCCACAAAGGCCATACTTTGATAGGGGGAAACATAAAGATAGAGGATATAACCAGGACATAAGTTACAATAATGACAAGGGATATAATAATGAAAGAAGATAGAATTATGATAAGGGACATTCATCATGTCAGAACTTTGACAGATGTCAAGGTGGTGGACAAGCTTTCAAAAGAAGACAACAGTTAGGACATAATAGAATTTGGAACACAGGTCCCAACAATGGGGGAGATCCCACTCCATTAGATCAACCAATCAATCAACCTGTCAATTAGTCTATCAGTCAGCCAGTAAATCAAGAGAAGCCTCCTAGTGGTGTATACTTGGCTAAGGTTGTGTTGTCAGGGTGGTGTAGGCTCCACAAGACTAGTCAGCATTTTGAGTTGGATTGTCAATAATTCCAAACAGCAGCTCCAATCTTTCAATATGAAGTAGAAAACAATGAAGACTGTCAGGAGATAGTACCTTCTATTCCTTATGACTCACTGATGTTGGTATTGAACCATGCTTATTTTCCGCAAAGTAAGGATAATGTGCCTAAAGAGGAATCTGACCAATTAAAGGATGTGGCAGGTTAGGTATGCAATGGGGACAAAATGACAATTGTTCAATGAGAGTTAGATGAATGATAATGGTCCCAGAGATGAAGAAGAAGCTTACACTAAAGAAGTACAGACCTTCCAGAGGACTATCAAGAATTATGATTTGAGGGAGTTACCATATAGGTGCCCATAGGTTGGAGGCCCCTTTACTACTTCCATCCCACCAAATAACTTCAACACACCTCTAGACCCTAATACTATCAATAATCCCTCACTGCCCCTGGTTTCTAGGCAATATTTATCTCAAGACCTGGTATAGGCTAATGTGCCAAAAGGAAGAAATGTTGATGTAAATAAAGAGAAGATGGTGGAGTACCCGAAGGAGACTCCCACTGATTTAAATGAAGAACAATTGGCTGCCTATGTTGCTAAAGAGCTCCACAAGTTGAAGGTAAGTCTGCCTACATTCGAGTTATTAAGATTTCCACCCATTAGAAATGCAGTTTTAGGTTCTCATGCTGCAATTTTTGTGACACAAGATAGACTAGCTAGCCAGGATTTCCATAAGGTGTCTAGTTCTCAGCCAATAGGAGGGAAAAATCAAGTATGTAATCAAGTCCATATGCCACCTGAGGACGCTAGGAAGGAAAGGGACAAATCTCTAGTTGTTCAAGTGCACACCCCCTTAACTCTGTTTCAAGGGAAAACAGGTACTCCCCCATTCCTAATTTCTGTCTGAATGTTTGGTAAGAATCTACATATTTGTCTGCTAGATTCTGGTGCCTCAACCAATGTTATGCCCCTTGGTGTCTTTAGAGCTATGGGAATTACTCCTACTGAATCATAGAAGAAAGTCATCCAATTGGATAGGACTGAAGTCAATGTGGTAGGAGAACTAAACATGATCCAGATGCAGATTGCTTCTGATCCTAGGATTCAACAAGTTATCAATATACAGGTAGCTAACATACCTGATGCTTATGGCCTAATCTTGGGAAGGGACTTTACCAGGGCCTTGAATGGATATGTCTCGAATGATCATTTCCATATGTGGGTTCCCTAGAAATGAGTGCCAAATCAGATCAGAATTGAAAGAGAACCTAGGATGAAATACATGATCACAAAATATCAAAAGACCTCAACAAGAATTCTGGTGTCAGAAGTAAGTATGTGAAATTATATGCTTATTGCTCTTCTTGAAGAGCTACATGCGGAGGAGGTTCTTATGTTCCATACAACGTCTATTGACCTTACGACAGAGCTTGGTGATGTTGAAGCCCTAGTAGAACCAGTTAAAGATAACAGTGAACTAGCTAAAAATAATGATGATAGTCCAAAAGATGACAAACTAGCTTTGTTGAACAGTTTTGAAGAGTTCCTTTAGAAATGCATTGAAGGTCAGATTTAGTTAGGAAGAAGGATGAGCTTTGGAGAGTTACTTTTGCCCAATTGGTGCAGGGTACACAATGCTTCACATTCAAAATTGGACCGTTGCTTATGCCAAGTTGTAGTAAGACAAATCTAGAAACATACCAACCCTACTCCTGCACCCAAAATTGATGCAATCAATGTCCAACAAGATCCTAAATGGAATGGAATAACACCTTCTGAAAGGCCATCCACCAGTAATAGTGCAAGAAATGTAGTGAGAGACTTTGTAGTTGTTGGATGCTAGACTTTGAGATTTGATGGGTTGAAATGAAAGCAAGGAGCTGGAGCTGGCTTTGAGCTGATTAGTCCAAAAGGTAAGACATTCTTCACTGCTCATAGACTTCAGTTTCACTATACAAATAAATTAGCCAAGTATGAAGCCCTGGTGTATGGGTTGTTAATGGCCTTGAGGAAGAAAGTTAAGATCTTGCAAGTGTATGGAAATTTTGAATTAGTAGTTAAACAAGTTAGAAGGTAGTACTTTTGCCATAACAGAAGGATGGCTAACTATAGACACAGAGTATAGGACCTTGTTGAAGAATTTGATGCCTTTAACATTCAGCTGATTCCATGAGGTAAAAACTATACAACTGATTCTTTGGCCCAGGCAGCCAACACTCTACAGCCTCTATCTCTTTCTGGATTGAAGAAGTTTACGATGGAATTGACTCCAGTACCCTTAGTACTTGATAATGTTACCAACTTCTAGGTGTTTGAGGATGATAAGCATATTCTATATTTTATCACAAACACAGATGTGTTTTCTTCTCAGATCATTGATGAAATTGAGCCTCAAGAAGCAAAGATGGACCTCAAGGGGGCGATCAACTTGAAGACCAACACAATTCCCAGAGGAATGGTGCAACTGGAGAGGATTTTTGATCTAGACAGGATCAAAGACTAGGATCAAGATGCCAGGAAAGAGTCCATTAGTGTGCAATGTGATGAGTATAATGTAGGATCACAGGAGGAGGTGAAAAATATTCTTATTGGCAAAGTGTGCACCCCAGAAGAAAGATGGGGAATCATTGATGCGCTGCACAAATATCCAGATGTAATAGCTTGGAGTTATGAGGACTTGAAGGCTTATGATACATTAGTCATAACCCATATTATCCCTCTCAACCCAGGAGTGAAACCTTTCAGACAGAGGTAGAGACCTATTAATACTCTGCTAGAACCCATAATACAAAAGGAAGTGCAAAAGTTGTTGTCTGCGAGGATAATATTCCTAATCAGACACTCCACTTGGGTTGCAAACCTGGTTCCTATACGAAATCAAAATGGTGAAATAAGACTTTGTGTAGATTTTAGGAACCTAAATAGAGCATTAGAGAAAGACAATTATCCGGTACCCTCACTGGATGAGGTACTGCAGATTGTCAACGGATCCTAGATGATGTCTTTTCTGGATGGTTACTTAGGATATAACCAGGTCATGGTGCAATATGAGGGTAGACACAAGACTACGTTCACCACTAAGTGGGGTACTTTCGCTTATAGAAGAATGCCTTTTGGCCTAATTAATGTTAGAGCTACATTCCAGAGAGCAATGGACATAGCCTTTAAAGATATAATTGGTAAGTGCATAATCATTTATATGGATGATCTAACTATCTTTTCCAAAAGACGAGGTGATCATATTTCAGATTTATGCAAAGTCTTTCAGAAATGTAGAGAGTTTGGGATATCCCTCAACCCAAAGAAATGCATCTTTGGAGTAACAGAAGGTAAGTTGTTAGGCTATATTATCTCTGAGAAATGGATTGCAATTGATCTAGAATGTATAGAGGCTATCCTCAAGATCCCACCACCTGCTAGTAAAAAGGAAATGAAATCATTCTTTGGCAAGATCAACTTCGTCAGGAAGTTCATCACTGAATTTGCTGAGATAGTCAAGCCATTGAACATGATGTTGAAGTAGGATGCCAAGGTGGAGTGGAATGTAGAAGCGAAGGAAGCATTTGCTGAAATAAAGAGAGCTATTACTGAAGCTCTAGTTTTAGTAAGTCTTGATTATGCCAAACCATTCTACATATATTCATTTGCTTCTGACCACTCTTGTGCTGCTATCTTAACTCAGAAATCTAACCAACCTAGTGAACACCCTATAGCATTTATGAGCACACCCTTGAAGGATGCAGAACTGAAATACCCAAATGTGGAGAAGCAAGCTTATGCCTTAGTCAGGGAAGTCAAGAAATTTAGACATTATATCCTTAGAAACAAGATCTTTACTATAGTTCCCAACCCTGCAGTCAAGCTGCTATTGATACAAAATGAACTAGGAGAATGAAGAGCCAAGTGGGTAACTATGCTACAAGAGTATGATATGAAAATTCAGCCCATGAAGCTAGTAAAAGGAAAGGGGCTCACAAAGACAATGGCAAAAATTGGCCCTAATCTTATAGCCCAGGCTTATACTTTAGAGGATGTCTCTCTTGGATAGTGGTATGATGATATTGTCCATTATCTCCTAACTCAAAGATGCCCTGACCATTTAAATTCAATACAAAGAAGGGAATTTCACTTAAAGAGTGACAGTTTCATGCTAAACGGAGTTGTTTTATATAAGAGAAATCACAGAGGTGTGTACTTATGGTGCCTAGGAAAGGAAAAATTGATAAGAGTAATGTTATAATTCCATGATAGATATGATACAGGGCATGGGTCAGTGCATTCTATAGCAAACTAGATCCTTAGGGCTGGCTATTACTAGCCTACATTGTTAAAGGACACCCACAATCATGTCAGAACATGCCATGTGTGCCAAACCACTGCTACCAGAGAGAAGTATACCGCTCTTCCACTTCAGCCAGTTTTTGAGGTAAAACCTTTTGCGCAATGGGGAATGGACTTCATTGGCCCCATCAATCCACCTTCCTCTGTTGGTCACATGTATATTCTCACCATTACTGACTATTTTACATGATGGATAGAAGCTCTTGCATGCAAACAGTGTACTTCTGAGGTAGTAATTAATTTCCTTGAATTTGGTATTCTTAATCATTTTGGGTGCCCCATGTCCCTAGTATGTGATAATGGTCCTACATTTTCATCATTAAATTTTTCTAATGGGATTTTGATCATGGGATCATTATAAAATTTGCAACCAATTACTACCCCTAGGGTAATGGGTTAGCTGAATCATCCAACAAAAATCTCTTGACTGTTATCCACAAATTGTTGGAGCATAATCCGAAGGATTGGCACACCCAACTCAGATTTTCTCTTTGGGTAGATCGTCAAAGGCATAAAGCTTCCATAGGAATGTCACCCTACCATTTGGTTTATGGATTAGAACCTGTGTTCCCTATACAATTGAAAATCCCTACCCTTCATTTTATTAATGAATATTATGTTGAGGGAGACAGACACGAGGAAAGAATTGCTGAACTATTACACCTTGAAGAAAAGAGAGACAAAGACTTAGATAATTTTGCTAATCATCAAGGTGTTGTCAAGAGATGGTTTGATAAGAGAGTCAGGGTTAAAGCATTTAGGATCTCTGTCCTGATTCTTTCCTAGGATAAAGCCCATGACCGTAAGGGAGAGGATGGAAAATTTGATAAACTCTGGCTTGGACCTTACCAGATCTCAAAAAACTTGGGAGATAATGCCTTCCAATTGAAAACTCTCACTGGAGAGGATATCCCGCTACCTGTCAATGGGCAGTATTTGAAGCATTATTTCCAATCTTGAGTTGTCCTTAGCTCTTGTCTTGTATATAGTTAGATTAGGGTTTCCCTTTCTTCTTTTCTTTTCTTTGTTTTGGTTAGTGTAGGTTTCCTTTTGGTTTCTTCATTTTGGCATTGCTTTTGCTTTGAGGGTTCTCTCTGTTTTCTCCCGAATGTGTTGCACTTGCATGGAAAATCTACCTTCTCTGGAATTGTTCTAAGTATTTCGTTGGTGAACTTTAGTCTTCCATCTGGAAAGGATGGTTGAAATGTTTGCTATTTCTGACAGTTTTAATGTCAAACTTATAGAAGATTGAGTCACTGGCATGGATTTGGACTTGAAGTACTCTGAAAATCTTATATCTTTCATATATCTTAAAAATCCTAATGTCACTATGGGAATCCTTGTGAAGTCTTATCAAGTGAAAAATCCTATTTCTGCTGCAGTGCCACTATGGTTCTCATCCTTGAGTGTGAACTTCATTGTTCATAGGTTGAAATGAAAGAGACATATAAAGAATATTAAAGAGAAGAAAAAAATGCAATATTGGATATCAAAAGAATGAATTCAACTTATCAGGGGTACCTAAATATCTCTATCGAGGCTATGGACACCTAGCTGGTAGTAGAGCTATGTTCTGGAGAGACACAGTGATAACCTCATTGGGGCTATGGATGCCTGACTGGCAATGAGGCTCTATCCAGGTTGCTTTTGAAGTTAGAAAACTTACGTAGCCTGACTTGACTAAACTTGGTCTCTGTAGTAATTTAAGGAGGGAGTGAACTCATATGCACACACTTAGATTTTTAGTTTATGGAAGGTTTGGTCTATCCTTTGGTTCTAATTCTTTGAATCTTTACATTTTGACTTGCTTGTTTGATGGTGAGATTAAAACCAGAGATTCTAGGTTCTTGATTCCTGTTCATCATCAAATGCTCTAGAGCATTTTCCCAGCCAAAGTAGCCATTTGTTATGCAATTTTTCACATACACGCCCTGCTAGAATCAAGCACCCTCTTTTTCTTTTTTTTTTGGTGTTATGGCCCTTTTCTTTTATGTTTGTTATCTTATTTAGGCATGTTCTTTAACATCTATTTTGAATGCCTAAGTGTTTCCCAGGTTATTCTTTAAAAATCTTAAGCTCTAGATTATTTCAGGCTTTTGCCCCGATTCTGGATTTTCCACCCTGGATGGATTTCCCCGGATCCTACTTGGACTCCAGTTTTGTTGCCATGACTTGGGAATTTTGGGTCTTCACGGATTTCCGCATGATCTAGATTTTCCTAGTTTTTTCCCTACCATCGGTTTCCCAGATTCCCTTCTTTGGCCATCTTGTCAGTGGCATTAATGGATTTGTACATGCTTTGAAGGCTAGATTCTGCTTGATTTCTGAGATCTTTTGTGCCATTATGTCTGTTGTTTGTCATCATTTGAGCTAAGGAGTGCTTCTTTGCAATTGTTGGATTTCATTTTGGGGCGTTTTCCTTTGATTTGATTAATTTGGTGGTGGTTTCTTATGCGTTCTTGCTGGTGTCGGTTGTGGGCTCTTGCTACTGCTAGGACCAATTCCCGCTCTGTAATTGTATGTGCCTAATTGCTCTGCTTTATATTGATTGAATGATGAATGGCATTTTGGTATTGTGAATTTTGTGAGATTTAAATTTTGGCGTAGTTGCTTATTCTATGCTAGGGTTATTTGGTATTGCACCATTTGTCATCTCCTAAGCGAGTTTTGAGTTCATGTATCCATCTGCATTTCAATGTGTTTTGCCCAGGAGTAATTAGTAAACCCTAGTGATGACTCACCAGTGGAGGTAAGTAAATTATGAGCTTCGTTGTGTGCTAATGGTGGATGGTGAGGTATGAAACCTAGGGTAGGGCCATCTCTGGTTATCTCATTTTAAAATTGACCTGGAGCACAGAGAATATTCATGAAGGGCCCATCCCTAGCTTGCCCTAGTTCAAAATTTTTGAAATCCTTAGTGGGTTGAGTGTCTAGGTGAAATCGTGCCTTATTGTTGTAGTCCAGGATGGTCCATCCCTTCCAAGGTCTCTTCACTGTGACCTTTTATCTTCGGCAAGACCATAGGCAGATTTCCTTGTGCTTTGCCGAAAAGTCCTCTTAAGTCCGTGTCTTGTCGCCATGACACTATCGCTTTCATACCGATGAGATCTTGTAACCTTAATCAGAAAAAAAATTACTTTCACCAAGACCTCACCCCACAGGGAGATCTCTCATTGACCTGCTTGTTCATGATCACCTTCAGCAAGACAGACCCCAGGTCGCCAAGATGTCATGATGGGATTTGGCATCTCTACTGATAGTCATTTTGTTTTGCTAGGACATCCATCCTTTGGTGTGACCTTTCACTGAGTCGTGCTCTTTTCTATCACCGTAGCATCCACCTTTCACTAAGACCTTACTGCAAAATCCCTACTCTTGCTAATCCCTTCAGGATTTGTTGTGACATAACGCGTTCGCTGGGACTTTATAGCGAGCTCTCCACTTTCAACGAGTTCTTCACTTTGGTGAGACTCCTAGCATTCGTCGAGATGTTGTAGCGAGGCCTTCTCTTTTTGTGAGCTTGGACCTTGTCGTTGAGACCTCTCGCCGAATGTAAGCCTAGCCCTAGTCGGTGGAACATTGCCATTTTGCTGGGACCTCCCACTCAAAGCTTGAAGTTATACCAAATTGTTTGCTTGGGCCTGCCAGTCAGTGAGACATGTAACTTTCACCCAGACCTTACCCCAACCACCCTAGGCTCATTCTGATTTGTTTGCTATGTCCCTTTTTTGCCAGGACATCACACCAAATCTGCCATGTCTTGGCGAGATCCTTTCGATAGCGCCTTTCGGCGTAACTTTGCCCCTTTGCTGAGACTTCTCCAGGAGATGCCAACTTATGTCAAAGCCCTCACTCTAGATTCTCCTTTGGTTCATAACTTTGTGCTACCTATGGATGTCTGTCAAGGCCAGATTTCTCTAAAATTTGGTGTTCCCTTGATTTCCCGAAAATCCTATTTGGCTTGCTCTTTGCGAAAATCTGTCCCTCATGGATTTTCCTGAAACTTGATGAAATGCAAAGGAATATTGAATAGCTTGACATGTTGGTGATTTTCAATGCATTTTCTGATTATTTCATGTCACATTTGGATCTCCCATGTGGTTTACTGATCAAAAATGATCAAATCTAGGGATTAAGTAGGTGTTTCTTGGTTACTCCATTGGAATCCGAGTGGACTAGAATTTTTTGAAATTCCTCTCTGGCTTAGGTTCTGCATGTGGCCTTGAAACCCAAAATTCAATGTGGTCATTCCATATGAATTCTAATGGCACCTTGATTATATGAGATGCATTCCAAAGGTGTTTTGATAGTTTAACCTTGCTTTCCTATGATTTATCATGTTGAATACAAGCTGAATCAAGCAAAGGGGTAGCTAGGTCCTCATTGTCTGATGCAGAGAGAATCAACCTGGATATTAAGAGTAAGGTCCCAGAAAGTAAGATCACTTCTATTTGGTCAGAAGTCACCAACACAAATGTTGGCCTTTGGGACTATGAAGAATTTAAAGCAAGGATGGTGGCTAAAGATCCTCCTTTGGTGACTAGAAGAATGAAAGAATCAGGCCTGTCCCATGTGGCTGGTTTCCCCTTAACAGTGCAGTGCTATGAGCTGGTCCTTGAATGTGCAAGGCATTATGATCAGGACACATAGAGGATAATTGGTCCTCAGGGGAGAGTTATTGCAAATCTTAACCCAATCTCCATTGCCCAGACTTTTGATATGCCGGAACGGTCTCATGTGGTGAGATTCACCATTGAGGTAGCCCAGGAGTTCCTAGATGACCAAACCGTGAAGTCTCAATAGCTAATCAATTCTTGGTTGGAGAAACCCAAGTCACACTATTCCAAGCTGCCCAAGTAGCTGTACAGAGCAAAATTCAAGAAGGAATACTATGATGCCATCACATTTCTCAGCAAGGTGGTCAGATTGAAGAGTGTTGGTACATTTGAGAATTGGATGTGCCATGCCATTGTAAGGATGGAACATGAAAATGTTAACTACCATTGTGCAGGAGTCATCAGTTAGGTGATTAATAAGCAATTGTCCAATGTGTTGCAGACAAAGACCTTCACAATGACCTCATACTTGGTCTATTCACTTGCATGGTTCCATCCCTATAGAGGATTGGATACAAAGGGAATTTTCAAAAAAGACATCATCTATGAAGTTTTCCCTCACTTATATTTAGGGGGATCTAGCCATAGAAGGGAAAATGATGCATTCACCATGCATATCACCAGAATGCTCTAGGAGGTAGAGCATGTCAGGATTTCTGATCTAGCCAAGGAGTTCATCAAGAGGTATGGAGACTGGTTCATTCAGTTCCCAACCTTCTCCTACATCTGGATTGATGGCTATCAAAAGGCCCCATTCAGACTTCCTAGGTATCCCACTGACCACACTATATTGTTGGAAGTCACCAGGAAAATTTGTGACTTCGATGTTATTGTCAAGAAAGACAAGCACAAGACAGGATTTGGTGGGGATTTTCCCCTAAGGATTAGCACTGGTGAGGTATGTCCTTCCACTGGCTCTGCCCAAGCTTTAGAAGAAGAATTGAGTGCTCTTGGTTTGTCTCTCCATTCCAAGAGATCCAGGCTTGATATCACAAGAGAGGCTCAAAAGAGGGCCAGTAGAGAATATAGCCATAAGGTGAATTTGGAGGACTACTGGGCCAACTACAGTGATGAATTGGTGGTAAGGAAGAAGAGATTCTCTCGGCTCCCTGTTGAGTCAATTCGATTATACAATGTGAGGGCAGTTCTGGACCAATTGGAAGATGATAAAAAATTGATCTAAGACCATGCCTATGAGGTAGTAAGGGATAAGCCTATTGGTGATGTGGATTCGTCAGAGAAATAGCAAATAGAATTGAAGCAACTAATGGACCCAGTTCTCAAGTTTACTAAGATGTGGCTCAAACATAGTTTGTGGGAATTGGAAAATAAAGGAATACAATGCACCTATGACCTGATGGGAGATTTGGATCCCCATTCTACCTCTGAGGAGTCCATTGACCAAGAAATGAAGGGCAAGGGAAGGCTAGATTCCCCTATCAAAGATAAATCTAAAGACGTTCAAAAAGAAGAGGCCCAGGAAGCAGAGAAAGCCAAAGGCCAAGAGGAGGACAAGGACTAAGAAGTCTGAGAAGAGCCCTGAGGTCGATGTGCCTATGCCAAAAAGGAAAAGAATTGTAAAATTTTCAGAGAAAGCTAGCTCTAGGGTTGTGGAAGAAGTTTCCCCATCGGTAATAGATGTTGAAAGTTCAGAGGAGAAGGCCAAAGTGTATGCAAAGAAGTCTAGGACTCCTCCTAGGGACAGTGTGCCTGAGGCTGACTTACCACTGGTGATTTCTCATGAGGAGCAACATGATAATGTGCCTCTTGCCCATGAAGTTCAAGGTGAGCCAGGTGAGGAAGAAAATATTGAAGATCATCTGGATACTGAAGGTGAAGAATTCCATGCAGGTGATCTCCACAGTATAGAGGTAGAGATTGAAAAGATAATGCAATCCCCAGTGGTTGCACATACAGATTCTCTTATTAGAACTGAGGTGGTTGAATCTCCTCCAAGGGAAGTAGAGGCAGACATGATCCTATTACCTGAACATGAGAAAGAACACATTGAAGAAGAAAGTAAGGTGGATGAGGCTCCCGATGAATAGAATTTGAATGAGGAGGCACCTAAAGGTCAAGAAGATGAACAAAAACAAGTCAAGGCACAATTGGAATCTGCTGTCCCTGGGTGGCTCGACAAGGAAATAAAAAGAAAATAGGTGGTTGTGGAAGATAGTCCACCTAATTGGGATGCGTCACTGGCCAAAGTTGGAAGAGATAAAGGTAAGAAAAGGGCAAAAGTGATCTCAAGAATTGAAAGAGATGAGGCACATAACAAGGTTGTTCATGTTGCTACCCTTGTTCTAGGAAAAAATAGAGATGATGTGGTTGGAAATGATTATAATATATAGACTTTTAATCTTGGGCCTACATCAATTGATCAAGACATTGAAGATTATGAAGGCTCCAACATAGTCATTGTGGATAGGTTGAGAAGGGAAATAAAAACCAAACAGGAGCTAAAGAGAGAAAATGAGAATCTCAAGAAGTGCTTGGAGGAGTTAATGAAGCTGCTACAGTCAATCAATCCCTCTTCCTCTACCACCAATCCTCTACCTCAGGAGACCATAATTGAGCTTGAAAAGATGAGAGCTTCCACCCTTGCCACTTGTAATGGAACAAGATAAAGAAGACACCGACCTCGTCCTACAGAAAATGAGAACTCTAATGGAGTACACCTAGGATAGATTGGTGAGCGATGGGATTCTTCCTTCTTCCAGAGCTGCTGAGCCATGGGAATGGTTTGAAATGCTACAAATCTGACAGAAGGTGTTGAGAAATATTCACAAACAGAGAAAGAGCATTGATGAAACCCTAGCTGGCATCTATGATGGCTCCATTTCCTTCTTTGAGATCATGACGGGAAGGAGGAAGATCTCGCCCAAGTACTTCAGTCTAGAGTAGTTGCAAGAATGGTGGCATGAGGTGTATGTGCCACTTGATGATGGTCCTATTTTTGAGCACCAACTAGATAATGCGGCCACCTACCTCACAGTTATTCATAAGCATGTGACATATAAGGCAGAGTGGGATGGATCAATCAAACACTCAAGGGCGGAGATTGCATACATTGAGAGGCGACTTAGGATTCTGCCAATACCACCTATAGCCAACCTAGATGGGGCGTTCTTGAAGCTACATGAAGAGTTAGATCGACACAAAAACAATAGGGAAGAGAGCTGATGCTAGGCTGTGGTGAGATTTGTGCTTCCCCATTATCTTCCCACGCGTCATTCGGGCTGCATTACCGATCCTAGGTTGACCTCGATAGGACGTACATTGATGGCCTGTTTGACCCATTTCAAAGGCTCCTAGTTGAGTTGTTGTGTCAAGTTAATGCTACCAAACCTTTGTCTGGCTGACGGGTTTCTCTAGAATTTCTATATATTGGGCATTTGGTCCCCTTTGTAAAGGGGTTAGATAATTTTGTTAGATAGTTTTAGTCTGAAGCTAGAGGAAAGTAGTTAGAAGTTATCCAGTTAGAGGTAAATTAAGGTAACGAATAGTCATATTCAAGCAATTCTTGTAACACAAAACAAGAATAGTCACTACAGTGGACAATTTGAATACAAGGAATGACATTTTGATTTGGTGCCATACTTGTCTTCTTTGTTTTGCATGGTTCCTATTTTCTATCTTTAAAATTGTTGTGAGAAGGTTAATACTAGTGCTAGATTCGATTGATAGTGTTTGTGATTTACTACTTGAATGTTGCAGCAATCCTTTAGTCCATACTTTTCATAGCCAACTAATTGTTAGTTACTTTGCAAAGTTAGCCTGGATTTAATTTTCCTTGTGCTTAGTTCAGTTGTGGATGTTGTTCATTTTAACTACAATAGGGATATTTGAATGCATGTTCCCGGTTTGAAAATCTTAAGAGCCTTAGAAGATTGCACTATCCTCTATAAGATAGCAGATTTATCTAGGTCAATCAGAGATTAGTTTTGAAGGATTGGTCCATTTGGGTATTGGTTTCTTTCATTATTAATCTTAGGAGTAATATTAGATTTAGAAATCTCTTTAAAACCCTCACTCTTTTGTATTTCTTTTATTTATGGGTTTAAATTAGGATTGAAGCATCACCAGTTTGTTAAATCTGACAAAATCGATTCCATAGCTTGCTTGTAGTAAGGTCCCATTGTGATTACTAGCAATTTTGCATTTATCATTGAGTTGTTTATGCACTGTCAAGACCTGACATGAATACCTTGGGGTTATCTCTTGAGGCTTGCCAATAGAGATTTACCTTTTAAGAGAGATAGGATATTGCATCTTGTTTGTGTTGTTGT
This sequence comes from Sequoia sempervirens, assembly GCA_007258455.2. Classification (NCBI taxonomy): domain Eukaryota; kingdom Viridiplantae; phylum Streptophyta; class Pinopsida; order Cupressales; family Cupressaceae; genus Sequoia; species Sequoia sempervirens. The sequence continues at coordinate 151,564,379 of VDFB02026320.1, forward strand.
TGTTGTGCAGAAACAATGATCAACATGACGTAACCTAGCATAAATTGACACATGGGAAATATATTTAGATCATTTTCTTTACCCTCCCCCCAACCTAAATTTTGACATGTGTCCACACATGCGAGATGGGATTGGTTATTTTATAGGGAATGATGGAATTTTATGTAAACTTCTATAATAACATACAATGATTAAATGAAGTACTTAAAAGATGATTAAATATAGAAATTAATGCACACATACTTGAATGTTGTGCAGTTTTCGCACACATGCCCTGCTGAAGGTAGGGACCCTCTTTCATTTCATTTTGGTGTCTTGACCCTTTCATTTTGAGGTTTTATCTTGCTTTGGCATGTGCTTAAGTGTTCATTTTTTTTCCTAGGTGATTCCCTTTAGTTATTCATTGAAGATCTTAAGTTAGGGGTGAATTTCAGGTTTTTTCCCTTGTTCGGGACTTTCCACTTGGGCTGAATTTTCCCAGATCTTGCTTTAGTTCCGGCTTGGCACAATCGTTCAGAGATTTTTAGTATTTGTGGAATTTTACCTGGGTCAGATTTCCCCGAAATTTGTTTTGTTGTTGGGTTTCCAGATTTTCTTGGTTGTCATGTCAATTGCATTGAATGCCTTCATACGAGCTGGGAAACTATGTATTTAACCAATCTTTGGGGATACTTGTGCCATTATGTTTTATCATTTTTCATCAAGTGAGTTGAGTAATTTGTGTTCTTGAGTGTTTAAATTGATTTTGGGTGAATTCATTGAGAATTGTTCGATTTGGTAAGAGATTCTTGTGCATTTCACTTGTCAAGCATCGTTAGACTAGTATTCGCTGCCTCGTTCAAGTTTTACTACATCCATGGTATATATTTGATCATCTTTTCTTTCATTAATAATTTTGGATGACATCTTGATGATAGGTGACATCGTGGTTTTGTTGAAGTTTGTTTTCTTGAATGAGTGCTTATTTCATAACTAGGGTTGCCTAGTGTTGTTTTATTTATCATTCCTAGGTGTGTTGTGGGGTCATTCATTCATTTACATTTTAAGGAAACTTGATGGAGAGTTCTGAGCTTCCCTCGTAATGGTCTAGTGGGTGAAATAATCGAACCAAAAGTTTGTATGTGTGTTAATGGCGGACTTGTAGGGTTTGGTACTTAGGGCATCCTCATTTTATCCTCTTTCACCCTAAAATTGGCCTAGCATTTTAAGGAAATCCATGGAAGGCCCATACTAAACTTTCCCTAAGCTTAAATCTTTGAAATTTGTGATCCATCTGGTGTTTTGACGGAAATCATGGTTTTATGTCGCAATCCAAGTTTCATCCGCAGTTTGGGATTTTTGTCTTTGACAAATTTCCCCAACCTCCTTCATTTTCTTGATTTCCTTTTATTTCCTGAAATCCACATGCTTTTGGATTTTTGGTTCCTTCATGGATTTACGTCATGTCTGGATTTTTCTAAAGTGCGATGTCCTTTAGATTTTCTAAAGCTTGCAAATTGTCTCCTCCTTCGTGGAAATCTGTTCCTCATGGATTTTCCCAAACTCTGATGAAATGTAATGGAATATGAGATAACTAGATTTGTTCATGATTCATGATATTTTTTTTTTGGTTAATTCATGTAATTTTATGATTTCCTATGCGGTTTATTGATTAAAATGATTAGACTTAATGTATAGTAGGGGTTTCTAGGTTATTCTGTTGGAATCCGATCGGTTTGGAATTTCTCAAAATTCCTCTCTGGCTCAAATTACACGGATGGTCCTGATACTCAAAATTTGTTATGAGTGTTCTATTTGAGATTTGATAACACCTTGAATATTTGAGATTCATTCTAAAGGTGTTTTGATGGATTAATGTTGATTTCATGTGATCTTTATTGTGGTTTGTTTGTCAAGTGCAGGCTGCATCAAGCAAGGCAGTGACTAGATCTTCAATGACTGATGCATAAATGATTAAAATGGACATCAAGAGTAAGGTCCTAGAGAGTAAGGTCACATCAATTTGGTTAGAGGTGACAAATACTAATGTCAAACTATGGGACTATGAGGAATTTAAAGAAAGAATGGCAGACAAGGATCTACCTTTGGTGGCTAGAAGGATGAAGGAATTAGGTTTATCACATGTAGTTGGTTTTCCTTCTACAGGCCAATGCTATGAACTTGTCCTTGAATGTGCAAGACACTATGACTAGGATAAACAGAGGATTATTGGTCCATAGGGAAGAGTGGTAGCAAATCTCAATCTAGTTTCCATTGCCTAGACTTTTGATATGCCAGATAGATCTCATGTGGTGGAATTTAACATGAAGGAATCTCAAGGATTTTATGAGGAACAAACTGTGAAGTCACAACAGCTCATCAATTCCTAGCTGGAGAAGCCTAAGTCACATTACTCCAAGTTGCCCAATCAGCTATTCAAAGCGAAGTTCAAGAAGGAATATTATGATGCCATCACATTATTCAGCAGGGTGGTTGGACTGAAGAATGCAGGAATGTTTGATAATTGGATGTGTCACACCATTGTAAGGATGGAGCAAGAGAAAATTGACTACCATTGGGAAAGAGTTATTAGCAGAGTAATCCATGAGCAACTGTCCAATGTGTTGCAGACCAAGACCTTCAAGATGACCTCATATTTGGTTTATGCACTTGCAAGATTCCACCCATATAAAGGATTGAGTACAAAGGGAATATTTGGACATGATGACATTTATGAGGTTTTCCCTCAATTACATTTAGGAAGTTAAAGCTATAGGAGGGTGAATGATGAATTCACCATGCATATCACTAGAATGCTTCAGGGAGTAGAGCATACGAGGATTTCAGACCAAGCTAAGGAACTAATTAAGAAATATAGGGCTTTTTTCATTCAATTCCCAACCTTCTCATATATTTGGGTTGATGGTTGTTAGAGGGCTCCATACAGGCTTCCAAGGTATCCCACTAATCATATCATACTCTTGGAAGTAACTAGACAGATTTATGACTTTGGCACCATTGTTAAAAGAGATAAACATAAGACCGGATTCAGTGGAGACTTCCCCTTGAGGATTGGCACTGGAGAGGCATGTCCCTCCATTATTTCTTCCTAGGCTTCAGAAGAATAAATGATTACTCTTGGCTTATATTTCCATTCCAAAAGGTTCATATTTAATATTATAGGTGAAGCCCAAAAGAAGGCTAGTAGAGAGTATAGCCATAAGGTTGATTTGGAGGACTACTGGGCCAATTGTAGTGATGAGTTTGAGGTCAAAAAGAAGAAGTTCTCTCAGCTCCCAAATGAATCAGTTAGATTGTACAATGTGAAGGTATTGCCTAATCAACTTGAGTAAGATAGAAATGTAATCCAAGATCATGCTTATGAGGTAGTGAAGGATAGGCCAATTAGTGATGTGGATTGGCTAGAGGAAGAAAAGATAGAACTGAAACAACTAATGGATCTAGTTATTAAGTTTTCAAGGATGTGGCTAAAGCACAAGCTATGGGAGTTGGAGAATGAGGGGATGAAATGCACCTACAATCTGATGGGAGATTTAGACCCTCACTCCACTTCTGAGGAGTCAGCCAAGCAGGATCCTAAGGGAAAAGGTAAGTTGGATTCTCCATTTAAGATCAAAATCAAAGGTGTGCAAGAAACAAAAGACCAGGAAGCAAAAAAGTAGAGAAGGACCATTGCTAAGAAAAGGTCAAAGACTAAGAGGTCTGAGCAGAAAGAAATATCAAAGAAGGGTCTTGAGGCTGATGCTCCCGCACCTAAGAGGAGAAGAATTATAAAATTGTCAGAAAGGGAAAGCCCCAAGGTAGGGGAGGAAGAAGTTTCCCCACCAGTGGTGAATGTAGAAAGTTCAGAGGAGAAGGACAAGGTGTATACAAGGAGGTCTAGGACTCCTTCCCCTAAGGATAGTGTGCTTAGGGCAGATCTCCCTCCAATTGTTTCTCATGAGGAGAAGAATTTTGATGTATCTTCCTCTCATGAAGCTCAAATCAAACCTGGTGAGTCTGAGAAAGTTGAGGATCATCTAGATACTGAAGGAGAGGAATTCCATGAAGGAGATATTTATAGTGCAGAAGGAGAAGTTGAAAAGGTAATGCAATCTCCCTTGGTCGCATATACAAATTCCCCTGTTAGAACTGAGGAGGTCCCTCCAAGAGAGGAGGAAACAGTGAAGGTTCCCTTGCATGTACATGAAGAAGAACATGCTAAGGAAAAGAAGGACAAAACAAACGAAACTCCTAAAAAACAAAATTTGAGTGAAGAGGCACCTAAGGACTAGTAGGAGGAAAAACAAAGTGAAGTGCAATTAGAATCCATTGTGCCTGAGTGGTTGGAAAAGGAAATAAGGAGAAAAAAAGTTGTAGTGGATACACTCCACTGAATTGGGATGAGCTGCTAGCCAAAATTGGAAAAGACAAAGGAAAGAAGAAGGCTAGGGTGGTTTCAAGGATTGAAAGGGATGAATCTCGTAACAAAGTCATTCATATTGTCACCACTGATCTAGATAAAAAAAAAAGGATGATGTGGCTAGAAAGGATTATAATGTTCAGACTTTCAACCTAGGGCATACATCCATTGAATAGGATATTGAATATTATGAGGGTTCAAGTGCGGTCATCTTAGGCAGATTGAGGAAGGAGATAAAGGCTAAGTAGGAGCTAAAGAAGGAAAATGAAAATCTCAGGAAGTGTTTGGAAGATCTAATGAAACCCCTACAATCCATTAACCCTTCCTCTTCTGCTGCAAATCCTTTACTTTAGGAAACCATCACTGAGCTTGAAAAGATGAGGGCTTCAACTCTTGCCACTGCAAATTGGCTGAAAGGGGTCCAAATGAAAGGTAATGAGGCCATCAAGGACATCCTATCAATAGGGAAGGATGCTGCAATGGTGAATGATTGGTTGAAATAGGTATTGGCACAAGACAAAGAGACACACAAACCTTCAACTATAGAAAATAGAACTATCATGGAGTACACGAGGGATAAATTAGTAAGTGATAAAATTCTCCCCTCCTCCAGAGCTACTGAACCTTGGGAGTGGTTTGAGGCATTACAAATTAGGCAAAAGGTCCTTAAGAAGATTTACAAGAAAAGGAGGCAGATCGATGATACCTTAGCTGGTGTTTACAATGGTTCTATTGCTTTCTTTAAGATTATGAAAGGGAGAAGGAAAAATTTCCCTAAGTATTTGAGTTTGGAATAGTTGAGGAGATGGTGGCAGTATGTTTATGCCCCAATTAATGATGATTATGTTTCTGAGCACCAGTTGGATGATGCAGCCACATACATTGTTGTCATTGATAAATACCTAACATATAAGGTGGATTGGGATAAGTCGGTAAAATAGTCAAGGGAAGAAATTACATCAATTGAGAGACGACTTAGGGTTTTTCCTCTACCACCTATGGCTAACTTCGATAGGGTGCTTTTGAAGGTTCATGAAATGTTGGATCGGAATAAGGACAAAGGGGAAGGTAGTTAATGATTGGCTACATCAAGATTTGTGCTTCCCTATTATTTTTCCATGCATTGGTTCGAGCTACATTGGAGATCCCAAGTCGACCTGGATGAATTTCATGCATTAAATGCATATTTTATTCCATTTTTAATTTCTCTTGGCCGACTTGTTGTGCCTAATTATTATTGTAAAACCTATCTAGGCCAACATGTTTTGGGGGTTTTATAAATACAAAATTTTTCCTCATTTGTAAGGGCTAGACATAGGAGGGATAGATATAGAGAAGTAGAGAAATAATTGAAGTGAATTAGTAAGTAGTTGTTCCTAAGAAAATATTGTAACAGAAGGCTAGAATTGTTACTATGGTGGATAATTCAATGCAAGTTGTGACATTGTGATTTGGTGCCATACTTGTGTTATGTTTATCTTGCATGGTTCTTATTATTCTATCTTTAGAATTTATTTGAAGAAATATGATATTTAGATGTTTATAGTTAGATTTGGTTCAATGATATTTTTTATTTGATATTTAAAGTGTTCCAGCAATCCCTAGTCCATACTTTTTGCAACCAACTAATTATTAGTTGCTTTGCAAAGTTAGCCTGGAATTTATATTCAGTGTGCTTAGTTCAATCGTGAGGGTTTATTCATTTTAATTTTAAAAGGATTTTTTGAATGAAATTTCATGATCTAAAAATCTTAACACCTTATAAGATTGTACTATTTGTATAAGATTGTAGATTCATCTGGGTTAAGAAGAAATTAGTTTTGAGGGAGTGGTCCATTTTGAGGATTTGTCATTTGCATTGTTGGTCTTAGATTTAGTATTAAGTCTAGAGATCTCTTTGAAACCCTTATCTTTTGCTATTTCTTTGATCATTGAGTTAAAATTAGGATTGAAGTATCATTTCATTTTTAAATTTGATAAATTGAGATTCAGTATTTTGCTTGTAGTAAGGTCCCATTGTGATTATCAATATTTTTCCCATTTATCACTGAGTTATCTATGCATTGTAAAGACCTAACATTAGAGACCTTGGGGTTATCTCTTAGGGCTTGCTGATAGAGATTTACCTTTCAAGAGGGATAGGATTTCATATCTTGTCTGAGTTGTTGTGCAGAAAACATCATCAACAAATGTGTGGAAGATTTTCTACAAAGATCATGGAGAAAGTACAACTCACCTTGTGGGAATAAATTGAGCAATTAATGAGAATTAAGTGGTGTGAGGTGAGGTGGAATGAAGTGATGGAAGAGAGAGAAAGGTGGTGATGGATGGGTGGATGGGTGGATGGGTGAAGAAATGGACTTCCACATAAGTGAAATTATTTATTATGAGAGAGTGTGTACCTTAATTACCCAGAAGGAGGAACAATCGATCCACTCTCTTCGGCTCTAAGAAGCTTGGGTGTTGAATGCTAGGTGAATTATTGTAGGAACTCTTCTTTGGAAACATGCTTGTGATATAATTTGAGGTGATGACCATTGACAAGTGATTTGAACCTAACAAGGTCAATGGTAGTAAGCTAAAAAGCTCCATTAGGAAAGACATAAAAAACTTCATATGGTCCTAGCCACCTTGTCTTCAATTTTCCCGCATTGTCCTAGTATCTTCAGTCACAAAGTAAAGCCCAATCTCCTGGTTGGAATTTCTTGTCCTTGATAAATTTTTCATGCCACTTGATTCTTTTATTCTGCACCACTTCTATATGATGTAGGATTTCTCTTATTATCTCATCCAAATTTTTTAGCTCCATGATTCTTTCTCTTTGTTCATTAGAAATATCCATCCCCAAATCTACTACAGTCTATAGACTCTTATATTCAAATTCAGCTAGAATCATAGTTGTCTTTCCATACAACAAACCAAATAGGGTGAAGCCTATAGTTTCTTTCGAGTTTTTCCTATAGGCCCAAACAAATTTTGGTAATCTGTTTTCCCATTAATTCCTATGAATAACTATTGCTTTAGTCAGAATAGCTTCAATCTCTTTGTTGGTCACCTCAACTTGGCTATTAGCTTATGGGTGATAAGTAGTAAACTTCCTATGCCTTATGTTGTACTCATTAACTAGTGATGCAACAAGGGTTGATGTGAATTTTCCCCCTTGATCAATCACTATTTCTCTTGGGAGTCCATATATTGTGAAAATTTCCTCATAAAGAAATTTTGAAACCTTTTTATCCCTTGGATGCTTCATGGCCTTAACTTCTACCCATTTTGTTACATAATTAGGGCATACCAATATATAAGACTTACCATTTTATGGAGGGTCAATGGATCCCACAAAATCCATTTACCACTTGTTAAAGAGAGTGATTGCTACCTAAGGGCATAGTGGCATCTCATTAGACCTAGTTGGTCTGCCTATTCTTTGACATCTATCACAATTTCTAGTATACCTTCATGCATCCTTGTGGAGTGTTGGCTAGTAATATCCTATGTTCAAAACCTTCATTATTGTCCTCTTGGCCGCAAAGTTTCCTTCACATGGTTTGTTGTGGAATGTATGAAAAATTTCATGTCTCATATTCTCTCGCACACCTCCTCATGACATGGTCAGGTCTAGTATAAAACAAATATCCAACAATCTAAGAGAAAGGAAAATATTTTTTAATGAGTGCCCTTTTCTCTCTTGGAGAGAAATGAGAAGGAATCCTATCTGTGGCCAAGTAATTGGATATGTTAGCATACCAGGGTGTTTGTACACTAAGACAAAATAAATTCTCATTAGGGAAAGAGTTATCTATGGGTTGATTATCTTCTGATGTAGTTAGCCTTGAAAGAAAATCAGCAACAACATTGGCCTTCCCTGGCTTATCCATAATGGTTATATCAAACTATTGCATAAAAAATAACCATCTTGCCAATATAACTATGATCAAAGGTTTATTTATGAGATATCTAATGGCTACATGATCAGTGTGCACAAATATTTGGTTGTCTATTATGTAATGTCTAAATTTTTTAAGTGCATAGATTACTGTCAACATTTCTTTTTCTGTCACTGTATAATTGAATGCAACTCCTTGTAAATTTTTGCCGACAAAGTAAATGGTATTTTCAATAGCTCCTTCTTTCTATCCTAAGACTACTCCTATGGAATAATCTAATGCATTAATATGGATGTGGAAAGGAAGCTCCCAATTAGGCCCTTTGAGTATAGGAGCATGAGTTAAAGCTACCTTCAAGTCAGAAAATTTCTTATCATAGGCTTCAGTCCATTGAAATTCAAAATATTTAGTGATTAGAGTGTACAATGGTGTTGCTACCTTGTTTAAATCCTTGATAAAATGCCTATAATATCATTCATATCCCAAGAAACTCCTAAAATATTTTTGTTTTGTGGGTGTGAGAATATTTATGATTACGTCAGTCTTTGTAGGATCTACTTGAATTCCCTTATGGGAGATGAAGTGGCCAAGAACTACACCTTGCTACATGATCATGAAACACTTTTCACTATTTAAGGACAATTTTTGGTCTTCAAATCTCTGTAGGACCCTTTTGATATTTTCTAATGTTTGATTAAAATCAACACCATAAGTGGCAAAGTCATCCATATAAATTTTCATGCAATCATAAGAAATGTTTGAGAAGATGCTAATGGCTGCTCTATGAAAATTTGTAGGTGCATTGCATAAGCCAAATGGGAGCACCAAATATGAATAGGTCCCCCATGGAAAATTAAATTTATCCTTCTCCTAGTCCTCTAGTACAATTTGGATCTAGTTGTAGTTGTTGAATCTATCTAGAAAAGAAAAGTATTGCTTTCTTGCAAGTGTGTCCAAAACTTGATCAATGAAGGGTAAAAGAAAGTGGTCCTTCTTGGTGGCAGCATAAGTTCCCTATAATCAACACAAAATTTCCATTTGCCTCTCTTCCTAGGAACAATCACTAATGGATACACCCAATGACAATCTAAAATGGGGTAGATAAATTCTACATCTAGTAATTTCTGCAGTTCTCCTTTCACAATCTCTCTTAGTGTAGGGTTAATTATTTTTTGTGGCTGTCTTATTGGGGTGCAATCACATCGGATGTAAATTATATGTGTACAAATATTAGGATTAAATCTCTTCATATCATGATAATCCATTCAAATTCATGTTGATGGGTCCTTAATATGTTTGTCAATAACAATTCTTGTTCTTCAAATTCAATTTACTATTAACATTCAAATATTTTACTTCTTACACTTGTACTTGTGCTATTAACTCTATCATGGTTGCTTCATTAACACTTGTACCTTTAGTTCATATGGTAGAAATTTATGGGACATACCTATTCCTACATGAAGTTTTTTTGTAGGAATGAAGGCTATAGGAAGAGTGGCTGCAGGAAGTTTGTCTACAAGAACATTGGTTGCAGGAATAGTGGTTGTAGGAAGAGTAGGTAGAAGTGTCTTGATTGGAGTAGAAGAATGAGAATATGATGCTTCCTCTACTTCACAATGGTTTTGAATGATTTTATCCAATACTTCATCCTCATCCTAGAGTTGCATGAAATAGCTTCTACCTAGCATCATAATTTGTGCCACAGAGTTAACTTCCTTAGCCTCTTCACCAACATATGGCCATACGAGATTGTCTTCATCATGAGATGGCTTAGTGCATGGATAGAGAACACAATTTTTATTGATCCTCCCATCTTAAATGTCCATGTCACTTGAACAAAATCCAATGTATGTATCTATAGCTGCCAACCATGGTCTTCCAAGAATAATGGGATACCCGACTAGTGTAGCTTTAGGAGAAAGAATCATAAAGTCTGTTAGGTACTCCCAAGAGTCTAGAACTACCACAAGATCCTCCACTACAACATCAGGATTAACAGTAGAGATATTAGCAAGCTATAGGATAGGAGGAGTGGACCTTATGCTTGTGATATTTAGTTACTATAGGATGTCTTAGGTCATTACATTTATTGTTTCCCCTAAATTAATTAGAGCATTCTTTACTTGGAACCTGAATTAGTATAGCTTTAGGAGAAAGAATCATAAAATCTATTGGGTACTCCCAAGAGTCTAGAACTACCACAATATCCTCCACTACACCATCAAGATTAACAGTGGAGCTATTAGCGAGTTGTAGGAGAGTAGGAGTGGACCTTATGCTTGTGATATTTAGTTACTGTAGGATTTCTTTGGTCATTACATTTATTGTTTCCCCTAAATCAATTAGAGAATTCTTTACTTGGGCCCCATTTATACAACTAGTACCATAGGACTTCCTTGGTAACTATTCTTGGGAATAGTCACTTTTCCCAGCATAATGTTAGCTAGTTTTCCCACCACATGAACTATATTTGCTTCAACTGATCCAAGATATCAAAATTTGTTCCTCCTTTTTTTCCTTCTTCTTGGAAACTTCCAATCTCTGAGGAAATGGTGGCTCTTCAGTTTTCTTGACTTGGATTGGTTCAGGATTTTTAGTTTCACTAGGCTAAATGGGATCATTTAGAGGATCCTCTTCCTCTTCCACAGGGAGTTCAGTGATAATGGGTTTGGAAGGGGTCAGTAGTGTAGTACCTAAACACAAGTGGATATCACTTACACTCACAACATATGTAGGGAATTGATTTGAATCAGCAGAGTAGGAAGGCTACTGCTATGGTTTATTATTTGGATTGAGTATTGATTGAGCTGGTAGTTGAGTAGGTTTAGGTGCATTTGAACTGGGAGTAGCAAATGGAGGAATTATAGCAGGTTGTTGGGGTTGAGAAGGTGGCTGCATGTAACTAGTTGTCTAAGTAGGCCACTACTTCCCTCCTCTCCATTGATTTTCTTGCCACAAATTTCCTGGAGGTGGTTGCTAATGTCCTTGAAATTGCTACCAATTCCCTTGAGGTTGCTACCACTGGGGTAGACAACTCTGATGAAATGGTTAAGAATTTGGAGGGTTACTCCAAGGTTGTGGTGGAAATCCTCCATAATTGGGTGGATATGGGGACTACCATTGGTTACCAGAGGAATAGGAATTGAAATATGTCCCAACATAGGATAGTGGATCTAGTGGCATACCTTTTCTGGGAGCCTAAGGCTTCATTTGTGCAACATAGTAGACTTGGTCCTCTTCAATCTAGATTAGCTTGAACATAGGTGGAACCTACTTGATTTTAAGATTAGCTACCATCTTACATCTATAGTCCTTCTTTTTTCTGTAGTGGGGGAAATACTCCATCAACATTGCCTCTACCTCCTCTTGCTTCTTCTTGGCCTGAAGTGTATCTAGGTGAGTAGCTAGATTATTGATAATTTCTTGCTTGAATTCTGTCAGTAAATGAGTAATCTCCATTCTTAATACTCCACTCATAGTTGAATTTCCCATGGAAGATTGGTAATATCTCCCTTTCTTGGATGCTTCCCTAGAGTATTTTTGGTATATTTTCTTGATATCTTCCTAAGGAACTGGGGATATATCACCTCCTCCTATGAGGTCCAAGGCATTAGTGCAGCTATCATTGATTCCTCTTAGGAAAAGAAACTTTTGTGAGTCTTCATTAAGTGTATGGTGTGGATATTTTTGTAGGAAAAACATAAACCTTTCAATGTAGTCTTCCAGGCTCTCATCTTCCTTTTGCTGTATAATGAAAATGTCACCTCCTCTTAGGTCACTACCTTTGCAATACTCCTTGTATTTATCAAGGAATTTTGTCTTCATTTCTTCCTAGGTTTCCATATTATCTCTACCTAGGCTCATGAACCATCTTAATGCAACCTCTTTCAAAGTGGTAGGAAATAGCTTAAGCCTATAGGAATTAGTAGTATAATCATAACTCTTGTAGAGTATGTCAAACTCAAATAAAAAGGTATCAGGATCTTCTGTGACAAGTCCATAAAACTTTGGGAGTGTTGAGGTAGGAATGTTCTTGATGTTTTCAACTTCCTTCTAATTTGTAATGGGGAAAGGAAAATCTGGTTGGTTATATTTGTTCCTATTTGCATCACCCATGCCTACTTGATGTTGTTCCAAAGCAAAGGGGTTCTTAAGCTAATTTTGATATTCAGAGGAGACTTCGTAACTAGTCAGATTAGGATATGCATTAAGAAAGGGGTTTGGATCTTCTTCTTCTTCTGGTAGATTCTGATAGTCAACTAGCTGGAATGGATTAGGATTGCTAGGAAGTAATCTCCCATAAGCATCCCTTCTCCTTCCTCTATGAATGTGGTATCACTCACTATTAGTCAGATCACACAAAGAATTGGTAAAAAATAAGGGGGTTCATTACTTCCTAAATGAGGATATACTAAGAACAATTTCCATAAACACAAAACCACGAAAAACTACCAATGAATCCAAAAGACTCCCTAGTTTGACACCATCCCTAACAATGACGGCAAAAATGTTGGCCTCCTACAATGATCTTAATAACTAAGCCTTTACAAACATGATTAAAAGATTGGAAATCTAACCTGATTAGCCATTTCAACCTTCACGAAGGTGAATTTAACTTGTCAACCTATGGAAGTGAACTTGAAATGGGTTAGCACAGTATATGCACTAGGAACTCAAAGTAGCCATTCCATTCTACAACTAAGGAACACACAATACTAAAAGTAAATTTCTTGAAAAGGAATGAAATAAATGATGAACATCAATCAATGACTATGCTAAGTTGAAATGCATAACAAAATTAAAAATTTGAGCAACAAATAAGTCACTGCTCTGTCTACTTTGGCTATAGGAATAGCCACAAAGTGAAATTCTAGTGGCTGTAGGAACAGTCTGTGCCAAATTTCTAACTAAGTACTAAAAAATATGTAATACTAAGCTAATGTTAAACTAAGAAGAAAAATTACTCACCAAGTGGGTCCGCTTGGATAAGTATCCTCTAAAACTAATGAAAAATTAGATGCTCAAACTCATAACTTTATTTTATTCACTGTGAATCATGAGTACAAAAGAGTAAGGTATCTATATTACTAAAAAATGGAGAGTACAAGTACAATATCAAACCATGCAACCTCATGAAGAAGGAGCATCATATCATTATTTATACTAACAACTAAACAAGGAAGTTGACTCCACGTCTGGGAGGATGCCATTTAGGGAAAAATAGGAAATGGAGTGATGGCAGTTATGCATGCATGGAATTTGGTCAAACATGTAGGTCCAAATGTAGATTCAGCTCAACAGTAATGCCTATGCATGCTCAATCATTAAATTCCACTACAAGGTAGTTACATTCAGTTTGTACGAAGAATCTTCTACTACCATCCTCCTTTGAATTGGAGTGATTCCTTTACTAGATGTTATGTTGCATGTCCCATTGGTGGTGTCTTCCTTAACTTAGCATATTAAATCTACATGGTAAAGTCAGTACACATAATAACTACACATCTATAACCACTTTAAGGAACATTCATTAACTACATGCAAAATCAATATAGATAGTTCACATAATATGCCAAATTTCATTAAATCTTGTAGAGATAGGATTAAGTCCAATGTCAATGGTTTGAGGGAAACATTATGAAAATAATGACATTTAACATTAAATTCCATGACATCAATCAACAAATAAACTATATATTCTACCCAAAATTGGACCAAAAATTAGGCTCATCATTGATAAAATCCTAGCTAAATCCTCAACAAGACAAGACAATGTAAATGTCCTTCCAAAGATCTTTGAATGAATACATAAATATAACATGCAATTAAATCCAAAAAAGTGTGTCTTTGGCATAGGTAGTGGGAAAATTTTGGGGTTTTTCATATCTCACAAAGGCATTGAGGTGGACACAAAGAAAATTGATGCCATTATTAACATGCCACCTCATAATAAAATTTCTCAATTGCGCACATTACAATGCTGAATTGAAGCTATCTATCATTTCTTTGCATCTTTAGCTGATCACACATTACCCTTCACACATCTTCTCAAAAAGGATGTATCTTTTGATTGGAATTAGGATTGTAAATAGGCTTTTGAGAGTTTAAAGGAATTCCTTGCAACTCCCCTCATTTTACAACCCTTTGTGCCAAAAAAATTGTTTATCCTTTATATAGCCACATCAACCCATGCTCTTGTAGCATTGTTGGATCAACAAGATGATAGTGGAAAAGAACATCATGTCTATTACATTAGTCAAACTTTAATTGATTATGAAACCAGATACTTACTAATTGAAAAACAATGTTTGGCTCTTGTATTCACTACTAGTAAGTTAAAACATTATTTACTAAATGTTGAAAAACAAGTCATAACAAAATTTGATCCCCATAAGCATTTTTTTAATAAAATAGATCTATTTGGATGCTTAGCTAAGTGGGTGATGTTGTTAACTAAGTTTGACATTAATATTTTTTCACAAAAACAAATCAAAGTACAAACCTTAATCGATCACTTACTTGATGCCCCTTCTTCTCTTGCTTTACCTAATCATTAGTCTTTTCTTGATGATAGTGTCTTGACCATAGATGTTAAAACATGGGAATTTTATTTTGATGGATCTATGTACAAAATAGGTTTTGGTGCTGGAGTGGTATTAATTCTGCTCGAAGGAAAACATATTCCCTTTTCCTATCGATTAAATTTCCTATCTACAAATAATACAATAGAGTATGAAGCATTAATTGATGGATTGTGCACTACATTAACCATGGGTGCTAAAGATATCAAGATCTTTGGTGATTCACAATTAGTAATCAAACAAATCAATGGGACATATCAAACCAAACATGAAAAATTATTAAAATAAAAGGATCTTACAATGAAACTATTAGAGTATTTTCAATCATTCTCCATTGATAATATCCCATGAAAAGATAATTGACATGTGGATGTGATCGTAAGTGCATCCTATCTTATATCCCCACATGATCCTTCATGTTCACATTTCACCTTTATTATTCACCCAATCATAAAACCTTTTTTCTGATATCCAATTAGAATAAATTTTATCAACAACTCAAGAAGACTTGCAATAATGGTACATGACACAATATAAAATTATTTAAAAGATGGTACCATTCTTGATTCGACAATGACAAATACTCAAAATCATTTACGTAAAATGGCAGCCAAATACGTAATCCTACTTGATGTGTTGTATCAAAGATCCTTCAATGGTCTCTTACTGAGGCATCTTAGGGACTCTGAAATTCCTATAGCCCTCAACCAAGCTCATGCTGGTGCCTGTGGAGGTCATTTTGGAAGATGATCATTAGGGAAAAAATTTATCTATATGGGGTATTATTGGATGCATATGGAGAAAGACTATTTTGCTTATGTTAAATTATGTCACAAATGCCAAGAACACAAAAATTTGATTCATCCACCTGGTTCTGAGCTCCATGCCCAAATTCCCATTTCATCATTTTTTAGCGTGGGGATTGGATCTCATTGGTAAAATTTCACCACACTCCTCTAATGGACATACATTTATCATTATAACAACATGTTACTTCAAAAAATAGGTGGAAGCTATTCCTCTTCAATATACAAATGCTGAAGTAATTTGTCATTCCATATTAGAACACATAATTTCTTGCTTTGGACTTCCTTCTGCAATAGTTTCAAACAACATTTGGAACCCCATTTAAGAATAATGACATAAAGAAATTTCTTGAGACATTCAACATTCAACATCAATTTTCAACACCATATTATCCATATGCCAATGGACAAGCTAAAAGCACTAATAAGATGCTCAAACAAGTCCTAAAGAAAATTGTTAACAAACATCATAAGGATTGGCATACACAATTACATTATGCGCTTCGGGCTTATCAAATGAATTTTCATGGGAACTACACCCTATAGCCTTGTTTATGGTATTGATGCAATCATTCCTTTGGAGTTAGAAATTCCTAGGCTACAAATTTCTCTTCAAGACCTTATTGATGATACCAATTATAAAGACCAACAATTGCACTAGCTTGAGATGCTTGATGAAAAGAGTGTTAATGCTCTTGAGCATCTCTAGGATTACGTTAAAAAATTACAATGAAAACAAAATATTCATTTCATTCCTCAAACATTTTGTAAGGGAAACTTTGTTCTCTATGTGAATCAACACAATCCTTATGTTGACCATGAAGAAAAAGATAAATTTAGCCCTAATTGGTTGGGACATTAAATAATCTAGACTAGATATGGGTCTGGTGCTTACATATTAATAGAGCTTGATGGAACATCCCTTAAGGAATATATTAATGCCACACATTTACGTCGATATTATCTCTAGTCTCCTTGAATAGTATGAATAGAAAAGTAGTGTTGTGTAAAGTTATTTGGAAAATATTCTAAATACGTTCTCATTGATTCATTCTCTACAAGTGATCATATGTTTGTCTTGAACACTAGGGTAATTATTTAAGTTCTTTTTATAATTACTTTAGGTGTCATACTATTCACCCTCATGTTATGTTAAGTTCTATCCTTATATGAATTATAGGTGTTTCTAATATAACATTCCCTCCTTTAAATAACAATGTTGTATCTAAAGTGAAACTGAAATATGTTTTACATTAGATCACATCAATCATCTTAAATCATGTAGCCATTAATTAAATAATTTTCCAACAAGTTATTTAATTAATCACATTAAACATTCAAAAACATTAAGACATATTGCAAAACATCAAATGCTCATTTATATATATATATATATATATATATATATATATATATATATATATATATATCTAAGGTTTTATGTACATCTCATCATAATATACAAATCACCAAGTTCTATGAGAACTAGATCCCTTAGGATATGGTGCTCGTGATCCGGTACTTGGATGGTGTGAGGTGGTTGTGTGTGATCGTGATCACGATCCATTAACTATGAGTGAAAACTCCATTAAATCTGAGTAAAAACTCCATACCCTATACCTATCCAAGAGCCACATGATGCTCCTTTTCTATTTGATCCCTCGCTTCTCATAGCTATGATATCTCTACATGTAGTCTCTCTACCTCTACTAGAGTCTAGGATGAATGACCTTTAGTATTAGCTATATGGAGTCATCTCCTCATGCTCTCAAATGCTACCCATCATGGGAACATAATTAAGTACCATCTCCTCCTTGTCAATGGATGCAAGTACTATCTCTATAGTATCTTGATGATAGAAATCTTGCCAGTCTCTCATTGCTCCTACAAGGTAGAAACAACAATCAATTAGTAAACATCATCATGATATATATTTATATATATATATATGTATATATATATATATATATATATATAAAGCATAAACACTAAAGTACATGCATAAAATCAAACATCATCACCTATATCTCCAACAAGTTGGGGGATATCAACCTCATCCTATCTAGGGGTTATGGAGGACATGCTAGCCTCTTTCTGAGCATGGGCACTAATGTCTACTATAGCTACTACATGTGGTCTAATCACACGAGTGTGTGAAAACTCTCCCCGCTCATGTTGATCCTCAACCACTACCTCATCACCCTCGCTCAGGGGTGGCTCCTCCATATACTCCTCCTAATCCTCCTCATCATAATCCTCCTTTCCTCCATCCTGGCCCTCATAGTCAATATTGGCATCTAAATCATACTCACCATCTATAACATTAGTAAACATATTTTCCACCCTGTATCTTACATCCTTGGCCCTGTCCTTTACTTCATCCCCCTCATTTGGTGCTAGTCCTACATCATCTATAGGGACATCGATTGGAAATAAAGGAGCTAGTCGAATGTTGACCACCATTCCTCATGCTCATTTTTGTTACCAATGCCATCAACATTAGAGACTGGTGGTTGATTGTGATTTCAGTCATTGGAGTCACTCTGGAAAACATGGTCTGTAGTGAGCCATACGGTCTCACCTAGCCTCCAAGCACTCTACACTAATCTCCAGATGAAGGGGAAACCCTAGGTGGTGTCTACATCTGCCCAAATTGTTGCATGAATCGACCATAATAGAAAGAATGTACTACATAATCATGCTAACTAGCCAAAAATATGTCCATTTGCATCCTCCTCATCTACCTTGTGGGATCTTTACATTGCAGTGTAAGTAGATAAGGTCTCTACAGGATCTCGTCCTCCTCCAGCTAGTCAAATATCACTCTCCAAAAATGAAATTCTTTGTACTACTACAAGAATCATAGAGGATAGCCAAAGGCTCATGGATATCATGTGGCTATAACACATGGGAAACCGATAGGCCTAGTGCATGTAATATGCTTAAGGAACCACACCTATAGAAGTGTGCAGTGCACCATATTGTCTATCTCCTAATTTTTTTTGACCCAGATCATAATACAAATATGCCAAGATACAACATCCCCAATCATAGACCATCCTACACTCTACCATCCTACAAATCAAGTGTACTAATCATCCATTAAGGTGTATCACTCATCCATCTCGATTGAGCACCACAACCACCATGTGCATCATAATCCATCTCACTATGGGGGCTCATGAATATAGCAACATAGGTAGCTTGATTCACACTCTCACATGCTCATCATGGATAAGTCCATCAAAGCAATACTACATGTCCACCTTATTCTTGTGAAATAACAAATTTCCTCGGAAGTAGACCCATGTACATCCTCAAGGGTAATGGTCATCTCTCTGATTGGGAGGCAATTTAAGTACATGTGTCAGCATTTCAGTGCTCGCATAGGGCCACCAACATGGCATCATGTATTCCCAATAGATTCCTACTACCTAAAGATGTTTTTTCTCCTCTACCAACAATGTTGGAGCTAGATCTATAAGAAAACTTATATGTCTCCCCCTACCCGATGTTGTGATCGGGCGGGTACCTATCAAAATAACAACAATATGCTCTAAAATTCATCTGATATCTTTAGTTTTTACATTATTCATCATGCAAGTGTGCTAAATTACTTCTATTTTTCTTTTCTAAAGGCCCTTGACACTTTATAAACCTTTTGGGACACTTCGCAAATAAATGAGACACTTTGCAAAGAAATGGGACACTTTGTGAAGAAATAGGAAACTTCGCAAACAAAAGGGACACTTTGCAAACAAATGGGACACTTTGCAATAAAAGGGAACACTTTGAAAAAAAAATTCCAAGATCATAAATTAACCTATAAATGCATTAAAAATCATTAAATAATTGCAAAATCACTAAGCAAAAGTTGTAGAATTTACTCGCCTCATGATACAGCTCACTGTGTGCCACCTACACTTGAAGCTCATCCAGTCATGAAGGCATGTAACCCCGTCTACTTGGCATCTCCTCATATCCCTTGCCACTCTCAAGCTACAAGAAGGTAAAATGAAATATTAAGTGACAAATTACTATCCCTTAGCTCTTTTAACCTATTTTCATCCCTTTAAATTACTCATATGCATTAAAATAGGGCTATTTTCTCTTAAGAGTTAATAAACTGCCTTTTTCTTCAAAAAAACATAACAAGAGCTAGGAAACTTCATTTTTTATTTCATTTGATGTGTTGGAATCATGATTTCGCACCCGACGTGATCAATTATCTATCATTATGTGGCATGGTACTTGTTAATTCCCTATGATATGATTGTTCCTTCTTCAACATCGCAAGATTGCTACCTTGATTCCACCTCTATAAAGCAAGTAGAATCAAGGAGAGGCAGACATCTACCCTCAAATTTGATTTCTAGAAGTTAGATAAAAGTATTTTGGGGAAATCAATGAATTTGTGCTGCAAGATGTAATTCCTAATGTTGTGGTTTTACAGATAGCTACATTAGGGGCTTCATTCTTCCGCCTTTTGAATGAGTATCCTTTCTTTGAATAAAGTCTATTATTTAGAGTCCTTTAGTTTACATATGCACATAGATTCGTATGGGCACTAAATTGGGGGCTAAATGTGGCATAGAAAATTGGACACTCTTGAGAAAAGAGACAATTCCACACTTAATTTTAACCTCCATTTGAGTACCCCTGCATTATTCATTCTTCAAAATTGCATTTATAGGCCCTTAAGACTCATTATTTTTTATCTAGAGGCCCATTTCACTTGAAAATCATATAAATATTGACAAACAACACTTAATTAATTCATATCCTGAAAACTCACCTCTAAAAACCACTAGAAAGACCCATTTTCCAATGGTGGTAAATGAGTCCCTTTTGGTTAAAATTTTAATTTTCAGCAGGAATTTCACCAATTTAATTTAATTTTTCAGTGGATGTTGGCCTCTTAGGTCTAAATAATGGGAAAATTAGGTATTGATGCCTATAAATACACATTTTAGGTCATTTTTCACATCTCCTAGTCATTTTTACAAAGCAAATTCAAAATTCAAGTATCAAGAGTTTTCCACAAGAAATTTCATTAGCATTTCTATAGAAAAGTTGAAGCTTTTGGACAACAAGATAGGATTTTTATAGGTCTTAAAGCTCACTTCTTATTCAAGATCCAACATTACAAATATTTGATGATGAATTCCTATGGAGAATCATGTAGAAATCTAGGTTGAGGAGATGCAACTAGAAATCAAATCACACCTAAAGACTTGTTTTCAAAGAGATTCCATCTTCCATTTTCTCTCTATCTTCATATTTAAGATTTGCATAACATTTTCATTTCATTTACATTCACTTGTGATGTTGTAGGGTTTCTAGGATTTAAGTCTTGCATCATTCAAGTCACATTAGTTAATCTTATTCTAGCACATTAGAATAGGGTTTTATCTTAGTTTAGATTTTCCTAGTCTTAGAAACACTTAAGGCTAGGGTTTTATGCAAATTTTATCCATTCAAGGTTTAATTATCAAATTATGGGTTTGACCAAGCAAAACCACCCATTAGAAAACAAATTTTAAGTTGTTTTGCAGGTATTTCTAGATATTCAAATTTGGGTTTCTATTAAGAAGTGTTGTGTAGGTGACAAGGTATAGGTCTGAAACTTGAGTTTGCAGAAAACTAAAAAAGGACTAATTTTCCATAGATGGTGAATTAGTCCCACTGGAGGTACCTATTAGAGCTGAATACATATTCCAGTACCCATTTGGAAAAAACCTTGACATGGGATTGATTCGCCTAGGGTGGTGAATGAGTCCTAGTTAGCCAAAAAGTCAACGTTTCCAAATTTTTAGAGTATTTTCTAGTCTCCATTAGGTTTACAGGTGCACACATTCTATGTTATAGATTTTCGTTTGGTTCTATTTTCATTTTTATTTATCTTTTAAGTCTTTTGCAAATTTCACTATGTTTTCAAACACTTGATATTTCATTAGGTTTTGCATACATAATCTATTAATTTTATCATTGTGTTGCATCTAGATCATTGCATTTATGCATATTTACATTATCCTTACATTTTTTTGAGTGACCCACCATATTTTTTGGCCTACCTCTCTCCTTTCAGGTTAAAACTCCTAAGAGAGCAAGAGAAGTAAATAGCCCCAAAAAAATGTTGGTTCACTATGACTTTGAAGAAATGAGTAGAAGGGTTTACATTTGTAGTGTGCTAGAAGTTACTAGAAGTTGTGAGTTGAAGGTTGCAGATGGTAGAATTTTTTAGTGGTTATTTCCTTGATATAGTGAATATCTTTGTAATAGTATTCTTCTCTCTTCTTTCTTCTTGGTAGTGAGTGACTTGACAGTGAGCCTTTCTTATTTTTCTAGGGAGTGAGCCTAAATGTATTTTTTGTTTCAATTCATATATATGTGAGCTAATCCTCACTGTTGTTTTTCCCTTCTTGGGTATTCCATGTAAATCTAGTGTTCTTATGTGTTTGGATGTGTTTTCATTCCTATTTCATATGTTTACATTATAATAATGTGTAATAAGGGTTTAATGGTTGATAAGGGTTTGAATATTTTAAATTATACAATTGATTCAACCCCACACTTAGTTTTCCTATGCATTTGACAAAAATTGGTGAAGAGATCACTCTTGAACTTAAGAAATTACACCCATATATGACAAGGGGATTCAAATACTTGGATCCTAAATAAGGAGTGATAAAGGACATAAATACCTCACTATGTAGCAACTTTAGTAAGGTGGAAGAACAAGGGGCCTTGCCCTTGGGAAAGGTCTCTTCATGATGTTTTCCAAGAATATATCATTTAAAGATGTTTTATATGCATGAAACCTTAGGAATACTAAATACTATCTTGTTTGTACTCAAGTGCTACAAATACTCATAGTTGATATGACCAAAATTATTATGATAAATTTTACTCAAGGAATCTATATGGGTAATGTGATTAACCAATCAATAAATAAAAATCATAGCGACTATATAATATAGACTCATGATCAACTCTATTTAAAAAAATAATTTTGTTTAGATGATAGTGATCATGAATGAAATAATTAGGAAAAATCTCAATTATCATACCCTCTAGTGTGAAAATTTGGTCAACATAGAGAATAATAGAAAAGATCTTAGGAACAAGGATAACATCCTCAATGGTATCATTAAACTGAAAACAAAAATCTATGAACTATTTCCCATTGTAATATGAGAAGTAAGAAGTACTACAATAAGAAAGAGACTCAAGTAGAAAAGATGAATGAGTAATGTGATGTGAGTTTCCTAAGTCTATAATCTAATTATTTGTTGAATATGAAGCTTTTTCTAAAAGTTCATGACCCTTACCTATGTGATTGGAATGAGAATTAAAGAGTGAAATAGTGTGTTTTCACATGGCCTCTTCTATTTCCTTGAGTCTCTTGTAACATTTGGTAATTTCATGTCTCTCATAGCCACAAAAATTAAAATTATCTCTCAATTTCTTCTTCATCTTTTAGGAAGGCTTGCCAATCTTAGACAATTTTCTATTTTTAAGTGTAGATTGATATTTTTTACCTAAATTTAGCTTAGGCTTGGAGGATGTCTCACTTTCTGATGTAGATTCTTTCTTATATTTCTATGTGTTCCTATTTATTCTTACTTATTTTCTTAGATGATTGGTTGACCACTATATGAGTCTTATGACTAGAACTTAACTCCAACTGTATTCAATTATCCTACTCCCATGTGAACTTATCACAAAATATCTTCAATGAGGGAAAGGCGAATGTAACTCCCAATTAATCCATAGTGGTTGTGGAAATGGAAAATCTATCCCTCTACATTTCCATTCTTGTTCGATCCCTCCTTGTTAAATTAAGCTTAATGTTGCCTTGATTTAGTGTTGTAATGTGTTTAACACATTCACATTAGGTCTTGGGCCCATGTAAACTAAATGGACTAAGTTGTACCTTATTTAAGGTGTTGTAAAGTGTAACCTAAAACTTTCACACTAATTTAGGGTTTTCATTATTAATTGGGATTCTTTATTCCTTATTTGGCCTTATTTTGTATCCATAAGCCTTAATTAATTTATCTTTCTGAGGATAATACCAACATAAACAAACTTCTAATCATGATTCAGGTGCATTTGGATTATATGGCCCATATTTTGTGATCTACTACTCATACACCACCTTGGGCATATGGGTCCCACCTAAGTTTTTGGGCCCCAATCCTGATTTGATAAAAATGTAAGCATTTATTGAAAAAATGTGTCCCATAGACTAGCCTAGTGGGACTCGTATGCCACTTCTTTCATATGAGTCTTGTGTGGCTTAAAATTAAATTAAATTCAAATTCTTGGTGGGATTTTATTCTACTAGATTTGATTTTGGCTTATGGTGTTGTAGTTTTAGGAAATTTAGCATAAACAAGTATAAATACAAGGTTATTTCACTCATTTTTCACCTAACAAGCAATCAAGTGCTCTAACAGGCAATCAAGTTCCCTAACAAGCAATCAAGTGACCTATCAAGTTGAATAAGCATCCTTATATAAAAATTGAGTTTACAAGAGCATTCAAGAGTCAATTATCAAGTCTTTTGGAGAATTATTCAAGTATCAAGCATCATGTTTGTTTTTGAGCTAACATTTGTGATGTAGGGTTTTATGATTCAAGTGAGCATTCAATTCAAGATCCATATCATTCAAGAAAGAGTCAAGATATCTATCCATTAGATTTATTTCATACATGTTTACAACCTTTATTCCTAGGGTTTGGTGAGTTGCAACATATCATTTTGTTCATTCAACATTCCTCCTTTCTATTTGATTTCATTACAAGGTTTTATTAACAAAACAAGGTTTGACCAAGGGAAAGGCCTTTTCACTAACAAAAATTCATTTTCCCCTCTCTTTGGTGTGTGATTTGTAGATCCAAGTTGAAGACCCTCTAAGGAGAAAGATTGGAGAAAACTTGTAAAGTGTACAAAGTTGTCAAAGTATTCACCTTGTTTTCAGGACCATTGAAGGACACCTATAGAGTATAATTTAGTAGTTTATATCTAGAAACTAGGTTGAGAATACAAAGAAGAGATTAAAGAGAAGATTTAGATCCCGATTCTCCAAAAATCCAAGCAATATTGATACTCCACTTTTTGCGTATGATTCCTAGTATAGTTAATTTTCCAATTTTTAGGAGTCTTAGACCTATCACTACTAGATTTTTGTTCCTGCCCAGAAACCCTAATCTGAGAGTAAATAGCCTAGCCTCATGTATGAATCCTAGTTTGCATTAATTTACAATTTTTGACATTTCAGGTATTCATCCAGGCTTCTATATGTTTCTAGGTGCACATCTCTAATTTCTTAGTTTTTTATTCTATTTTGCATAGATTTCTAGGTCATTTATTGTAGTCTTGCACATAATTAAGTTTCATAATTAGATTTTCCATTTTACTATTCTTTCCAAGCCCTATATTGGTGTTGAACCCTTTTTTAGTCATTAATCATACCCTAGGAAAACCTTTATTGGATCTCTTTCCTTCATTCCATCCTTCGATTGAGATCTCTAGGGTTTCCTTGAGTGAATCAAGAGTGTGAAGTAGGAACCCTACCTCCTCAAAGATAGAAATCCAACTATTTTCATTGTTTTAGTGGTATATAAAGGAGAAATGAAAAAATAAAAAGGTCCTTAAAGCTTAGAAAGGATAAAAATCATATTCCTTGTCATTTTTGTGCCTTACACAACCCTATAAAAGTGATTTCAATGACTTGATTTTTACTAGAAATTTCTTGATAAATGGAAATGAATGAGGTTCCAATTTACTCAACTCTACCTCAATTTTTAATTCCCAAAACTCATTTACTGCACATAAATAATCCTTCCACATATCTTAAATCTACTGAGAGTCTTGGAATAGGTTGTCTAAAACATGAAGTGCAATGAGACACATTGCTTAATACATCTATTTTTAATGAATATATAGATCATATTCTTGATTAAAATTATATACAATATAATACAACGTAAACCATAATCCCTTGGATATGATAAATATGTTCATCTAATGTTTCAAGGTGGTATTTTGGATGTTGAAAATATGCAAATGGTTAAACCTTAACATAATATCCTATGCTAGTCATTTGAAACAAATTTAAATTCAACATCCCTATGAAATACTTTACTATGATAAAATATGCAAACTAAATAAAACAAAGATAATGAAATGCAAGCATATAAAAACATAATCAAAAATTTATTTCATACTGTATTGGTGCTATTGTTGAAAATAGCTCTTTCCCAATCCTTGATAGATAAGCTAGATGATGATGATAAGATGGGAAAAATCAGTTCTCTTGAAGAGAGTGACTTTACATGAATGATTATGGATCAAATAGTGGAGGATTTGAACAAGAATGAAGCCTTTCATTTATAGATTATTTGGAAGAGAGGAATAGCCAAATGGATGAATATGGGAAAAAGATCAATCCAATGATATGAAGCCACTTGTCAACTTGTGATAGGATGAGGAATGTGCAAGATTTGGGAAATGTGCCCAAGAGAGGGAGATTCAAATTTGAATTTCATAGTTAATGTTGAGTTTGACTTGTGCAAGGGGACATGTAAGAGAAATTAATTGCTTTATTGGATGTACATGTCCACTTGATTTTGAATTCAAACTTGAGGGAATATTCCTCAAAGATGCCATGTTGAGTGAAAATGATGGTTTTAATAAATCAATAAATCGATTTATTTGTGCAAGTGGGATTATCTAGAAGATGTGATGGGTGGTTAGGTTAGGCTAATTAGGATTAGATTAGCTTAATGATGGTTAAGTGAGTTTGACCTTTTTGACTTAAATATTTGATTTATTTAATTCAAAAAAGGATGGAATATGCATTTAGATTTCAATTTAATGAATTTTTGATTTATTTAATTAAAGGGATGATGTTTGATTTATTTAATTTAAATAAACAACCTTAAGAATGAACTTAATGATTTTAATTTTCTAGATGAACGGACTAAGGTGAACTTGATTAATTTAATAAGTGGATGAATATGACCTAAGTGGATAATGCTAATTTCATGTGTCTACATTTTTCCCATCTTTGAAGCAATGTACTTGTTGCATTGGTTCAAAGAATAAACTTTCCACGATTGAAATTCAAAAAATTTCTGATTTTTTCGATTGCACCAGTGGAAAGAAGTACACTAGTACATTGTCCCCTTGAGAGATTGAGCGAAAAGATTCTATTTGAGGGTCAATCTCGCAATAAAGAGGTTCAAACTAGATGGTTATGGATGATGATGAAAATGAGATGATTTTAAGATGCTTAGAATAACAAATCTATATTATCCTAAACAACTTAAATGATGATATGATGTGATGACAGATGAGATGGATGATGTTATATGTTGTGATTATGCAATGGATGATTTATGAGATGCTTAGACTAACAAATATATATTATGATGATGATATGCTGTTATTATGCATGTGAAATGATTGATGTTTCCTATTATGTATGATATGCATGATATATGGTATGTTGACAGTTTTCTAGATGTAGGATGGATGCATGATGGATGCATTGGTGATGCTGATGTTAGTGCAGAAATGAGATGATGACAAGAGGATCCAACAAGCCCATGATTTGATGATACTTTATTAGAGATGATGATGATGATAGATGGATGATTTTCTTGTCAAGGATTGGGATTTTAAATGGGCTACTTACCTTATCTTTGATAACACATGTAGGTACGATGCACCAAGGTATAAAGAACTAGGATGGCATTGTACTTAGTGCGATGGTATTTGACTCGACAAGCAAATAGGAGTATTTTTGTTCACACTTGATATACGAAAACCTTGCTAGGACATACCTAACAAAGCAAGTATTCACCCAGTTATTTTACAAGAACGTCCAACAAGCACAAAAAACAAAAGATAATGATCGTTGCCCCATTCCTATCTCTCTAAATCCTTTGTTCGGATATCATCGAGAGGTCCTTGGAATGAGCATAATAAGATCAATCAAAAGTGTATCAAAGGAAAATTTAGATTGTTAGCTTGTTAAACAATAAACACCAAAATCCAATGAAGTAACAAAGCACAAAGGAAATAAACATGAAAATAAAAGGAACAATGTTACCATAAATCTTCATCTTCCATGGTTCACTTTTGTTACACCTTCTAGTTTGCAGCAAGTCAATGAGGCCCTCAGATTTCATATGAGCAATCTAAACTAATGCCAAAGCCCTATGCAAATGTTGAAGGATTTGATAAAAGAAAATGACTTCACAATAGACTAAAAATGACAATGACTGCAAATGACAATAATAATAGCCTAAATTGATAGAATGAGCCCGAGAGAGCCAAAATAAGAAAAAAATTGCTATTTTATAGAAACTGCAATTTTGAATGTGTGGCCACGATGAGAATATGACAAATACCCTAGAACAATGGTCAAGATTCTGTAGGATAATCCCTAATTAGAGTTAGGGTGAAATCCTTAAATGAGAGGCCAAGATGCAATTTGAGAAAATCACATCAACGGAGGAGAATAACTGAGATAATTAATTAGAAGAAATAAAAGATATTCAAAAATTAAGAAGATAAGGACTGCCTGATTGAAAAGAAGATCATATCAAGAATTAAATAAAAATTACTTGCTTTTTGGAAGAATAATATCTTTTTGAATTTAATTAATTCAAAATGATGATTTTGTGTGAGAAGTAAATAATCTTTTTCAGATTATTTACTAAAAAGAGTGAAAGTAAATAAAATGAAATCATTTTAAATATTTTCATTTATTTAAAATGAGAGAAAAGTGAAATTAGTAATTAAATAATTAAAAATAATTATTTAATTTCGAAGATAAGACTGAATAATTAAATAAATTAATAAATTTATTTAATTGTGACAATTAGTGACATATCAAAGAAATAAATAAATAAAATTCATTTATTTAATAATCAAGAAGAAATATATGACAAAGGGGAATTAAATAAATTAATAATTTTATTTAATTAAGGGAAGACTTAGACAATTAATGATGTATTTAATAAATAAATAAAATTTATTTATTTAATAATCATGAAGAATAAAAGGACATGAATTAATTAAATAATTATGAATTATTTAATTTAATAGTCGAATGTGGACCAAGGACATAATTAAATGTCATAATTATGCTAGGACGAAAGTGGTAAAAATGAAGCTTGCAGGCCTAGGTCATTTTTAGGTGTCTACATTTTGCCCCTCTTTGTCATAATGTAGCATGTCGCATTGTGACAAAGAAAAATAAGTCAAAAATATGCCCCAGTGAAGGTACGGAGTATCATTGTCCCCTCGAGAAATTTTCTAATTTTGGGCCAGCTACAAAAAAATTTGTAAAGGGTCTCGATAAATCAATTTGATGCCGAGAAAAGTAATGGCGCAGTCGGTTTCAGATTCAGACATGTTTAGGACAGTCAACGAGGAAGTCAAAGGCAGTAAAATGAGCCTCCAGTAGTAACCCACCTGAGAAAATTGTCATTTTGACCTTATAAATAAGTTGACAAAGGGGTAAAAGTCAATTCATTTCCACTTTTTACATTGCAAATTCAAGAGCCCAGAGCGAAAAGGAGCGTAACGAGGATGGTTATTCCAGTGTCAGAGCATCGTGGGGAGATCGTGTGGACCTTCAGATGGCCAGAGGGCTCAGAGCCAGTGGTAAGTACCCTTAACTTGCTTTGTGATTTTTTCGTTTTGTGTGTCAAATTTTAGTTTCTAGGGTCAACAATGTCTGTGCCATGACACAACTGCATTTGTGTAAGCTGCAATCGTCTGTGCGCTCGACATAAGTGGCAAGACAAAATAAAGAATAGTGGTTGTTTGCACCACATTTGATAATTTATGCAATGCATTTGACTTATCGAGTCGTATTTTAATGGCTGAATGCCGCAATTGTCAAATTGCAATGCATTCATTGTTTTTATCGACGCAATTGTGTTTATGAGATGCAACTGCCTGAATACAACACATTTGTGAAATGTCATGACGCAAGCGTAAACATGCAACGCATTTGATGTTTTAAACCACATATGATGTATGGTACGACACAATTGACTTTTTGTAACACAATTTCCTTAATGCGATGCATTTGCTTGTCACTTGTTTAGAGCTTGTTTTGATGTTTGCATAACCTTAGATGTATTTTGATAATTTTAACCAATTTGCTTAGAGTGTTTTAACAACTTGCTTGGCTTTTGCAGAGGCAGTTTGCCTGATTTATACTATGAGAGTAGACTAGTGACATTTCAATTTGCTAATCAATTGGGCCCACGAGAGTGGCGATGACTGATGTGATTAGGATTATTCTATGTTGCCTTCATGCTCGCCATTCGGGAAAATAGGGGGTTACTGATGATGTTGTGCGAGTGGTGGCATTCAGAGACTTTTTCATTCCACCTGCCGACAGGTGAGGCCATGATTACTCTAGAGGATGTCTACCGGATTCTTCAGGTGCAGATCCAAAGGGAGCATATTGTCTATGACCCGTGACATGGTGAGCAGACCTTCCATGGCTACTACCGAGATCAGGGTGCTGGACTGGGTATCCAGGGTTACGAGATCAGATGGGAATCTTTGGTAGATCATTATGGTAGCTTTGATGCATTCCTTGCGACTTTGATTGGGGGGATCTTGATTCCTGACCATCGGGGACATGGATTTTCTATTGGTTGGGGTGACATCTTGGTTGGTATGAGACGGGATAGGATGGTTTATGCTTGGGGTCCCTATTTGCTAGAGACACTTTACCATCAGCTACACAACATTGCTTATAGGAGAGGAGATATTATCTCCTGTAGGACTACACTGATGATGATCTAGGCGTGGGAGCATATTGCCATATTTCACCCTCCCATTGAGAGACCACAATTGGCTGAGGGGATGCCCTATGCCTATTACTACGCTAGTGCACTACAACAAACACGGATGGGTGAGACTAGTTGGTGGTGGCATAGGATTGACACCATGGTGATATTTATCTGGAGGCCGTACAGAGACTGTGAGGTGTGGGACGATGAGGATGAGCACTTCAACTTCTGCAGACAGTATAGATACTTAATTGGCTAGACCATGCAGACGTCTTTGATCATTGAGATGTATTTACCCCAGCGTGTCTTGAGGCAGTTTGGAGAGCAACAGGGTGTACCTACAGGGATAGCTGAGTACACCAGGTCTTCTAGAGAGTATGCTTGGGGACCAACCATCCTAGAGGCAATTGTCGAGCAGCAGATTGACGGGCTAGTAGCCTAGGCATGGGGATGGAGAGGAGCAATTGATCTGGGGACCATAGTGTATTATGATCTTTGGTGGCAGGCACACAGACCAGTTCCCTTGACAGATTCTGATGGGCTAGCACCTGTAGACAGGCGATTAGTGATACCTTGTGTGCCATGGGCCAGACGGGGAGGTAGAGGCAGTGATAGGGGCAAAGGCTAGGGGAGGGATGGAGGCAGGGATCGAGGTAGGGGTAGAGATGGAGGTAAGGGTAGAGATGGAGGTAGGGGGAGATGATGGTAGAGACGGCTGGAGGCAGAGGCGAGATGGTCAGGTGCAGGGCCAAAGGGTATGACATCACATAGAGAGGGTAGCCTTAGATGCTATCCCTGAGGTCGGTGAGGAGGGGGAGAGAGAGGAGCAGCCCAGATAGAAGGGAGAGGGTGAGGAGAGACGGGAGGAGAGGCATGAGGAGGAGGTGGAGGCAGAGAGGCATGAGGAGGCGGAGGCGGAGAGGTATGAGGATGTGCCAGATATGGAGAGGCAGGAGGAGAGGCAGGAGGAGGTAGAGGTAGAGGTCAGAGGACAAGAGGATGATGATGAGGATGACGCCATGGATGAGGCCGAGAGGCTCCTCAAATGGAAAATGGTAGAGGGAGAGGAGGAGATACCCTCCAGCTCAGGGTTACCTCATGATGCCACAGCAGATCAGAGGGTGGCCGATCTACAACAGAGACTAGATGATAGCCTGGGATAGGTCAGATCCTTACAGTCAGCGTTGGAGGTAGCTCGGCTAGAGCGAGATCAGGTGGTGATCCGCCAGCAGGACGCAACTCAGTGGTGCACAGACTTCGCAACATTATGCACAGGGCCTATGGGAGACATGGCTCACAAGCTAGCCAAGGTGAGCACGAGATTGGGGCAGTATAGGACATTATATGAGCAGGCAGTGCCACCAGAATGATAGGATCCTACTTTGTCGTGATCACATTCGAGGACAGGCAGTGGTCGCAGATCAGGCAGTGCCAGTGGCAGCAGGAGTCAAACTAGTGTTGGAGGGTCTACCTCGATAGGGCACACTTTAGGGCACAGGTCACATCATTCATGTAGGCACACCCTGAGTCACCATTCGAGTCACAGTCATGGGTCGACTGGTTCAGTGCCGAGGTTAGGAAAGGTACAGCCGCCAGTGGTTGATCCCTCTACTTCTTAGAGTCCAGTTGCAGTGACATCGTAGATGTTTTATACTGTTGAAATGACACCATCCCTCATAGTTCCACCAGTGGCATAGGTAGAGGTTGCGACAGGTCCACCTATTTTTTTAGTGCTAGTGATAGAGCTTTAGCTACCACATTATTTTCCTCGAGGGGATGATGAGAGTCTACCCTAGGGGAATTTTGTTATTATGACACACTATGTATATTATTGAGCCCGCGAGCTCCATTTTTGGGATATCCCATGACTTTATCCTATGACATTGTAAATTTTTGAGATGATATTATATGATGATGCAGTTTTGATGCGGCCTACATGTGTTATGTGATGCTCCTTTGATTTAATGCTTTATGATATGTATGATGTTGCATCTATGTCCTATTATGCTTATTGGTGATGTTAATGCCATGATGATGCAATACTGATTTATATGAGATGATAATGATGTGCCTAATGTATTTAATACATGGATGTCCTATTGTTGATTATGCTAATGCAATGTTTATGTAAATGATTTGATGACATGGATGTTGTATGTATGGATTTAATGCAATGTTTATATGATCATGTATGCACTTATTTTTTTGGATGTCACAGGATATCATCGTGAGATGGATGAGAGAAGATGACAAGACTTGATGAGAGAAGATGACAAAACCAAAGAGGAGAAGATGATGAGACCTACGAAAATTCATGTTAATTCCTAGACCAAATCCTTCAAAGCTTTACCATAGGACATTAGTATTTATTGCTCTTAATCATCATTGGGCAGACTATTGTAATGGCCAAGAAACACCATGATATGACATAGATCAAGGTGTGCAAGGTCGTACCATCATGTAAGACAAAAATTCATAGACAAGGATGATCATGACTCATACTAGGAGCGTGATTGCCCCAGTCTTTTTGCCATAATCAACCACATGCAAAAAAAGATAAGGACAAAGCATGAAACGTCGCTGCTTCTCTAAATCCTGTTTCCAGGACATCCTTGAGAAACTAGTGGCATGATTGCCAAAATACAAAAATAGAGTCCTTACCACGATATGTCATTGTTTTTCTAAATCCCAAAATCAGGACCTCACTGAGAAACTAGTAGTCATGCATGTCAATTGACATGATACATCGCTGCTTCTCTAAATCCTACTTAGTGGGATCTCGCTGAAAAACTAATATCATGATAAAAACTAAAAGACAATTGTCAAGTGTTTTCCAAGTGCATCTGGATATCCATTGTTCTAATGCCAAGATGCCATGTTTGATAATGTCGAGATGTTGAAATGTTTAAAGTTTTGATGATCTTGAAAAATGTCAAGAATTGGTGAATTCAGGAAGGACACATCCTGAATAATGCCGATGTCAAGAGGTTTTGATCCCTAATACCTGTAAGGGGTCCCTCTAAACAATGACAATTCCTAGGAAGGATACATCCTAAGGCATAAATGATAGAGTTTGTTCTTCAGAAGGACACATCTGAAGAATACTGATGTCACGAAGAGTGATCTTTAGATGTCAAGAGGATCACTCAAAATGTCGAATGACAATGACGCTGCCTAGGAAAGACACATCCTAAGGCATAAATGATAGAGGTTATCGTTCAAAAGGACTCATCTGAAGATTAACCTAAAGTTTGACAGTTTGACAAGTTATGATGATTTGACTTGCTTTGCCTGAGTTTGACTTGTGTTTGACTATATGCCGATATTGTCATGATCATATGATTGACATGTCGATGAAATTGTCATATTGAAATAATTGATTGTCATGATTTGCTTGATGAGTTTCATTCATTTGAGAAAAAATTGTGTTGCCTTAAAGAATTTTTGTCATGTGTGCCAGTGTGATGTCATGAACCCTAATGGACTGACCTAATGTGGCCTCGAGGGCTCATCGACAGATGGCCTTGCCTACGTCATACACTCAGAGACCTCATAGTTCGACATGACCAATGACTTTTTCCACAAGATAGAAGTTTGAATCATGATTTTCTTTTGACAAACCTAAATGGGCTGACCTAATGTCTCGGGGACTCAAATGTGAGTCTTGCCTACATAGCAAATGCGTAGAGACAACATAGTTTGGAAAAATGGTAAAGACTGATTGATATGACTAATTTTGATAAGACATGACAATGTGTTCGTGTTCTTTGAGTAGTTTGAATTGTTGTTTGTGGTTTTCTTCAGGACGTTTTATGATTTTTAGGTCTTTCTTCTAGACTTTTTATGATGTTTTTGTCTTTTTTAAGGACCTTTTGCGATGTTTTTTGTCTTTTTTTAAGGACTTTTTGTAGTGTTTTTGTCTTTTTTCAAGACTTTTTGCAATGTTTTTGTCTTTTTTAGGACTTTTTGTGATGTTTTTGTCTTTTTTCAGGACTTTTTTGCAATGTTTTTGTCTTTTTTCTAGACTTTTTGCGATGTTTTTGTCTATTTTCAAGACTTTTTTCCAATTTTCAAGATCATGTGTGACATCCACTACAATTTCATGATAAAGATTTTGCCCCCAGTCAAGTCCAAGACTTAGCCAGTTGTAAGGAACATGGGCCAGATGCTGCTGATTTACTTGATGGACAGTCATCAGGACTTGATGTCAATCGTTTATCCACTATGACAGGTAGGGTAGAATGTGGTGGTGATTTGCATAATAATGGTGATAATAACTTTCATTCTAAGCCAAGGCAAACAAAGTGACAGTATATGGCAGAGCAATGATTGACTACACATGGCGCCTGCTTGCCAGGTTTTTGCCATGGTACCTATTCAAAGTGCCTATTTGCCAAGTTTTCACTATTGAATGAATCATTTTTCTCTTTATTATTTTCTTGACTTATTTTTTTTTTTATTTTTTATTTTTGGTGTTGCTAAGATGCCTGTTTGCCAGGTTTTCATCAAGGCAACAATTTTTTATCATTTTATCATTTTTTTTGTATTTTTTACGGTTTTCAACCGAATCCTCTAATGCTATGCATATAACCTTCAGAGATGTAAACTGTTGATGGGCTCTGTTAGTTGTTCTTCATCTGGTGTGGCCGGCTAATAGGTTCTAGAACCAAAAGAAGATATGACAATGTAGCGACCCAACCAGTTTGGTTCAAATTTTTTTGGCTTTTCTCTGTTGGCTTGATTGTTGGGATTCTGCATGAGAACTAGGTCACCAATGTAAAAATTTCTGACCATAACCTTCTTATTGTAGCTACGACAAAGACGGTTCTGATATGCTTGGAGATGGTTCAGTGAATTTTTTCTTTGTTCTTCCAGCATTTCCAACTCGTGCAAGCGTGACTGTCGATACTCCTCTTCATTGGTTAGACCTTTCAGGGACACTCGTAACAAAGGAATTTTGACCTCAATGGGTAAAATGGCCTCAGCACTAAAGACTAGGGAAAATGGAGTGGCTCTTGCAGGCATACGAATAGTTTTATTGGAAGCCTTAGCTTGGTCGTTTCCTTGTGCGTAGTAGGGAGATGAAAAGTGGTGTTGGATATGGAATCACTCACATAACCCTCGAATGTCCTGGTTTTTGAACGGACGTCCATTGTCAGTGATAATGGATTATGGAAGGCCATACTAGAAAATGATGTAGTTAAGGATGAACTTCGATATTTGTTTGCTGGCAATATATATCAATGGGATAGCTTCAATCCACTTCATAAAATACTCAGTGGTGGTGATAATGAATTTATGGCCGTTGGATGAGGTTGGATGGATCTTACCCACGAGGTCGAGTTCCCATTGAGCGAAGGACCAAGGAGAAATGATTGGTCATAGTTCCTGTGCTGGAGCATGGATCAAATCACTGTGGATCTGACATTTGCGACAAGTCCTCACATATTCAATTGCATCCTTTTCAATTGTTGGCCAATAATATCCCAGTCCCATTACCTTCTTAGCTAAAGTAGGGCCACTTGAATGAGATCCGCATATATCATCGTGCACTTCACGTAGGGTCGTACGCACTTCGTTAGTGTCGAGACATCTAAGGAGGGTGTCGTCAAAACTACGGCGATATAGGGTGTCACTAATGATGGCATACTTGGTAGATTTTCGGATGAAGGACTTCCTTTAGTTATTAGACAGGTTTAGTGGAAGGATTTGAGATTTTAGGTAGTCATAAATGTCCTGATACCAGGGATAATTGGGACCAACAAGTTCAGAAACCATTTCTGATTCTGGGATATCATATGCCAGTATTAAAAGCTGTTCTATTAAGAACTCAAATTGTGACACATTTTGAGGGATGTCCAAGAGAGAACCAATAGCAGCCATTGCATCAGCTGCCTTATTCTGTACCCTAGGGATTTGTTCAAAATAAATCAATTAGAAGTGTGTCAAGAAACTATTGACCATCCTCTTGTAGGGAAGCAACTTCTCATCCTTTGTTTCATAGTCATCGTTCACTTGGTTGATAATGAGCTGGGAATCCCCGAATACATGCAACGTTTGAATTTTCTATTTAATTGCCATTTTGAGACCTGTGACTAGTGCTTCATATTTGGCAATGTTATTTGTACAAGGAAAAGTAATCTGGAATCCCCTTGTGGTGTGAAAAATAAAATTCCAGCGCCTGAGCCATGACTAGTATGAGACCCATCAAAATATAGCTTCCATGGTACTGCTAGTTCCGCATGAAAAATGGACTCATAAGAAAAATTAGTTACTAGTGGATGAGTGACTTGAATTGGTGCATCTGCCAGTTGATCTGCTATTACCTATACTTTTATTGCCTTATGCTTGACATATTGTATGTCATACTTGCTTAGTATCATAACCCATTTTGCCAACTGGCCTGTTAATGCCGCTCAACTTAATAGGTATTTTAGTGGATCAATCTTGGCAACCAGGTGTGTCTGGTGACTAAGCATATAGTGTCTTAATTTCTGGGATGCAAAAACAACATCAAGACATGCCCATTCAATGTGTGTATAGTTCAACTGATACCCTATTAGTGTGCGGCTGATGTAGTAGATGGCTCGTTCTTTTCCTTCATGATCATTTTGTGCCAGTAATGCCCCCAGTGCTTAACTAGTAGTCGAGATGTAGAGTATCAATGGCTTTCCATGAATTGGAGGCATGAGGACTGGTGTTGCCAATAGGTAATCTTTGATTTGCTAAAAGGCTTCTTGACATTTATCTATCCATACAAAGGGGATACCCTTGTGCAACAGATACTAGAATGGGTGACACTTATCCACATATTGGGCTATGAAATGCTGAATATATTGTACTCTACCTTGTAGAGTTCTTAGTTCACTGATTCCTCTAGGCAGAGGCATGTCTATGATGGCTTTAACCTTTGATGGATCAACCTCTATACCTCTTCGAGAAACTATGTATCCCAGGAGTTTTCCTGATGTGACCCCGAAAACACACTTCTTGGGGTTTAGCCAAACTTTGTACTCTTCAAGTCTCTTGAAAATTGTGTCGAGTACCTTCAAATGATCTTTCTTGGTTGCTGATTTGGCTAATAGGTCATCTACGTAATCTTCCATTATTTTTTGCATCATGTCATGGAAGATCATGGTCATAGCCCTTTGATATGTGGCACCTGCATTTTTGAGATCAAATGGCATGACGTTCCAACAATATGTACCCCATGGGAAAGTGAATCCATTTTGTGCTCGTCTTCTGGAGCAATGTGAATCTGATTATAGTCAGAGAAACCATCCATGAGGGATAGCATCTTGTATCCTGTAGTAAGGTCAACTATGATGTCAATGTTTGGCAAAGGAAAGTCATCCTTTGGACATGTTTTGTTTAGGTCTTAGAAGTCTGTACATACGCGGATCAACCCATTTGGCTTTGTCACTGACAATAGGTTGGAAATCCATTTAGCATAATCTATAGACCATATGAATCCAACGTCTAGAAATTTATTCAACTTGGCCTTGACCAATAGAGCAACTTGGGGGTCCATTTTGCGCAACTTCTGCTTGACTGGTTTAGCATTAGGTAATAGTGGCAGATGATGCAGAACTAGTTCAGGCTCCAATCCTAGCATGTCAGCATAGGACCATGCGAAGTTGATTTTCCATTCTGCAAAGAATTTGTGAAATTCTGGTTTCTCATCTTCAATTAATGATGCATCAAAAAGGACCATCTTGGGATCTTCTGTAGTCGATATGTTATCCTCTATCGTGTCTTCAATAAGCATGGCTGATTTCTCCTATTGCACGGGGAGAAAGTCCAGTCCTCCATCTTTGGGTGCCTCAGAGAGGTTTTCACCCGTAGATACGTCCTTTATTTTTACTATTTTATTGTTAAGAGGTGCCTTTCGGTTTTCACCTAGAGACGTTTCACTTTTTGTTTTATTCTTACTTTTACTTTTGCGACTAGAGGACTGAACAGTCTCGCCAAAGTATGCCATGCAGTCTAAATCAATAGAAAATCCTGATTTGTGGTCCCCACTGGGTATGCCTTCTCTTAATCCCATAAATTCATCAATTGCCTCATCATTCTGAAATGTATCTAGCACTGGCAGTCCTTGTTGGTCCCAATCGACTAGGTCAGGGTAAACTAAGGAGATGCCATCATCCATGTTAGTGAATTGGGGTGAGGATGTGGACAACATACAGACGTGTTCAGTGATGTTGTAGATGAGATTATCATCATCTAACTCGACATCAGACTCTATCCAATATTCTCCTTCACTAGTGTCATATTTGTTGTCAAAATAAGGGGTGAAGGTTTTAGAGCCCTGATTGTCAATGTCGTCTGAAACTTCCGACAAACTAGACGGAATGGGTTTAGATGATGGGTGTTGGTCATCATGGGAAGTGATAATGGGATTTTGACTATTTGGTGCCTGTTCAATTTTGAATGTTTTCCAAAATCATTGTTTAGAGGTCAGTTCCCCTAGTTCGACAAACAAATCATCAAGACAATAGTAACTTAGGGATCATTCTGAGCCAAATTCCCACTCATGGGAGTCAGTTTCGGTGAGGGTTTCCCTAGTAGTCTCGACACTATCTGAAGCTTGTACTCGCTCATTTGAAAGTCCAGAGGTACATTGATCGTCATTGTCGGGTGATCCAAACCCTAATCCAAGATACTTTAGAATTTGAAAAGGTTTTATGGGTTCCCTTCAGCTAGTTTTATCTCTTCCTAGGCCACTAGTACCATCGTAGCCTTTAGCCTTCATGATGTCATAACCTTTGCCATATTTTTGAACTAGTAATGGAGGTAGGGCAATAGTATCCTTGTAGATCCATCCTGTAATGTCAGTGAGGTCTTCCTTACTCATGTCTCCCCACTTGATAAAAAC
Source organism: Sequoia sempervirens (assembly GCA_007258455.2). NCBI lineage: Eukaryota > Viridiplantae > Streptophyta > Pinopsida > Cupressales > Cupressaceae > Sequoia > Sequoia sempervirens. Next base: position 151,603,771 of record VDFB02026320.1, read on the forward strand.
TATTTTTGGTGGAACTTTGAAAGTTTCCTGAGGTTCCATTCTAAAACATGGCCGACCATAGTCCTTTGGAGACTTGGGCATTGTTGTTATGCTATATGTTGTGTGCAGTTTGAATTCTCCGCAACCAAGGTCCTTGATTTTGATAGTGGATTTAGTCTTAGGGCTAATGGAAGGTGGTGGTATGGCAAAAGACGTGGATGGAATGGATGTGGAAGATGGCATGAGTGTGGATGGGTCGACGTATATGGATGACAAGGAGCCAGGTGCTTCTCGGTTAATAGGTACTCGATGTTCAGAGATACCCCTTAAGTTTGTACAATATTGGAAAGCATCGGGGTCTCCATATATGGTTATTTCTGTGTCGTCAAATGGAAACTTGAGGCATTCGTGGTTTGTGGATGGAACAAATTTTAAGGCATGAATCCATGGAAGACCAAATAAGATGTTATATGGTAGTTCCAAATCTAGGACCTGGCAGGTTGTGTTCACAATGACCAGTCCCACTCTGATTGGGAGAGAGATAATGCCCCGTGAAGAGCATTCCTCGTCATCGTATGCTTTGATCACTATACTCTTCATTGGGTCCACGCACGCATCAGAGAACCCTAGAGCCTTCACCAGTTTGAGGGAGCATATATTCAATCCTACTCTACCATCTACTAAAACCTGTCTAACTTTGTGCTTGTGGACAAAAGTTTCTATGTGCAATGCGTCATTGTGGTTGGTTTTAGGTGATGAGTAATCTTGGTCCGAGAAGGTGATGTGGTGAGGCATAGTGAGATATCCCACCATGGTTTCAAATTGATTGACATCGATGTCCTTAGGGACTGACGACTCAAGCAAGGTTCTATATAGGATTTCTTTGTGGGTGGGGGATATGCGAAGCAATTCAAGTATAGATATTTGTGCGGGAGTCTTTCCTAGCTGGTCAATAAGGTTGAACTGACTTTTGGGTTTCCACTACTTTGTGGTCAAGACAAGTTCTAGATTTTTAGCAGATGGGCCAGGTATAGTTATTTTGGCACGTCTAGCAGTAGGTGGACCAGCTATGGTAACTTTTCCACTGCGAGTAGTAGCATTACATTGGGGTGCTCTCCTGACCGTAATGGTATTGATGTATTCATTATCAATTCGAACATTGTTTATAATGGGCCCACTAGAATAGTCATACTTAACTCAGGTGAAGTTAGCTTGATTTTGTGGTCCTGATGTGGACGCATTATGAGAACCATGGTCTTGCAGTGGATTCTTATGGATAGTATGATCTGAATTGGAAGTAAATTGAGATCCACCTACTTCAATGATGTGACTTTTGATAAGATCTTGTATTAGGTTTTTCAATTTTCAACAGTTGGAAGTTATATGTCCTTTTCCTCGATGATATTCACAAAATGCATTGTCATTCCACCATGTTGGTTTGAATTGTCCTGGATCATACGATTTTGGTTCTTGGAGTGTAATGACCCCATTCTGGTTACATTTCTTAAGGACTTCTTCAATGGGTTCACCCAAAGGAGTGTATGTGCGACCTTTGGGAAATTGTCTCGTCTGACGGTATTGTCCCTAGTTATTTTTCTATTCTGATTGTTGAAAGGGACATTAGGAGGGGGTGTCGATGTCGTTGGTGGTTTGTGTTGTTGTACAACCCCTTTTAGGGCTAGTACAGGACCCACAACATTTACAGTCTTGGCATCAACAACACTGTCATTTGTAACGTGTTTATTTTTTATCCAGTATTTGTTCTTGTTGGTGGTTGGATTGACATTTGCGTTTTTGGAACCATATCATAATTCTCCCTTTGTGATAAGGTATTTCTCAATTTGGACCCTTTTTTCAACTAAATATGTGAAGTTTGTGCAACACTGTATTTGCAATACATATTTTAGGGGCCCTAGTAGTGTTTGCATGAACATGTCGACCTTTTCCCATTCAGGTATATCAATATGACATCGACTAGCTAGGCTTCTCCATTTTTGAAAAAATGGGATAAATGTCTCTCTAGCATCCTTTTGCGTGAGATTGCACAAGCTAGTGATGTAAGTGTCCATGTCAATGTTGTACACGTAGTTCTTGATGAATTTATGTTTAAGCTCATACCATGTTTGAATATCCTTTTGTGTGGAAAACCATTCAAGGGCTTGACCTACTAGACTTTTAGAAAATAGTCTCATCAAATATGTTTGTTCATAGGTGATGTACATACAATTGGTTGCAAATTCGTGAACATGTTCAATGGGGTTTGTCTTGCCTCTGTATTTTGTGAAATTTGGTGACACATATCCCAGAGGAAATGGAGCCATGTATATGCTTGTGTCGAATGGGTATACATTTAAGTCATATGATATTTCTGATTTTTTTCCTGAAATGTATAGGTTTTGAATAGTTTTCTCTAAACCCATCATTCTTGTTTGGAGGGCATCCACAATAGGGTCATTTATGTTTCCATACGTTGGATTTCCTGGTACACCATAAGTCCCTGTTTGTTGTGTGTGAATATTGGTGTATTGTGGTGGTGTGGATTGTTGTGCTATGTATGACGTGTGTGGATTGATGTGTTGTTGATAGTGAAGGTTATGATTGGGTGCGCGTTGGTGAGTATGAACATTAGATGAGTAGTTTGGGATGTGTCCCCCAACCATGTGTGTCATTATTTGGGGGATATGATGACCATGGATGTTATGATGCGTTAATGGTGCCATGGGTTGTGTTATTTGGCCACCTTGTGCAAATTGTTGGTTTTGCACAAGGGGAATGTTTGTATTTGTACCTTGGGAGGAAATGACATGTGATTGTGTTGTTGTGTTAACATTTGGTTGTTGTCCTTGGATAAAAATGTGTCCCTTGCTCCCTCCTAAAGGATTTTGTGAAATACCACTGAGCGAATATGTCAAAGGTGTACTCATGGTAGTAGATGGAGGTATCAAGGGGGGATTGTTATGACTTGATGATGCCCCCATGGCATTTACTATCATGGCATTTTCTATCATGGTATTTATGGTGCTGGAGGTATTTGGGATATTGGGGGTGGCATGCACTGTCATTGTGGTATCAAAGGAAGTGCTGCTTGTAGTGTTTGGAGGTTGACCACTATGTGACATGTTATGTGGATTGTTGTTATTAGGGTCAGGAGGTGTAACATTTATCATGTTAATGTCAAACCCTTGAGGTAATTTGGATCCTTCACTCAAGAGTATAGCCAAGAATCTATCTTTGTCATGACAGACCATTGTTTCAACAAAGTGAGAGGCATCTGGGTCTTATGCTATTGCCTCTATGTTTTCCTCAAGTATGTGACCATATTTATCTCTTTGCAAGAACAGTTCAAATGTACCGCTTGATGAGGATTGCATTGTCACTGGAGGTGGATCGTTTGGATTGGAAAATGGATCGTAAAAGGTCTAGTTTGGATTATCGACAATAGACATGGGGTCTTGCCAAGAGTTTTCCATTTGTCATTGTTGTTTTTGAAGTCTGGTTTCCACCATAAATGAGATTGCTCAAACAAGAATGACAGCTAATAATGACGATATTATGCAAAATCTAAGTTCAAAATGATGACTAGGATGACTAATGCTTTGGATTTTTGGAGATAGGATATGCAATGTGAAGACTTAAAATGCAATGTAAGATCAGGGTACCTAAGCACATCTAAGCTTAAACTTTGTTTTCAATTTTGGTTACTAGAGGACTTGGTTGAAAATGACAAGGTGACAAGGTCAAAATGACTAGTGAATTTTCCTAACTAGACTTTTGAGTTGGAAAATCCACAAAAGAGGACAATAACTGCAAAGGGGTTTGATAACCTAGTCCAAAAGAGTCTAGTTTTGAAAACAATGATGTTGCAAGTTGTGCTGAGGTTTACCTAATCCTAAAGATGGAAAAATGTGAACCTAAGGACAACCTAATGTCAAATGTATTCAACTAAGATAATGAGGGATGCAATCTATGGCAATGAATGCAAACTAGGGGTCAAGACTTTGAGCAATTTCAAGTTTCATTTCTGACTTAAACTTCTAGGAAACAATGTTTGACAGATTATTGACAAGATGAAGACTTCGGATTTGACTTTGGATGAAGTTTTAAATAGTAATAGGAAAATGTGTCATTTGAGATGTCAGTTGCATCATGGTTTTTCAAATGCGGCTCAAGTTTAGCATATGCGACTCAGAAACAGACAAGTGCAGCTCGGTTTATCAGATGCGACTCGATGACAGTCAGTTGCGTTTCAGTTTTGCAAATGCAGCTCTAAAATGTTTAGATGCGTCGTGACGTATACAGATGCGACATTTTGAGTATTGATTGCAGTTTAACAGAGAAATTGCGGTTCAAAAAATCATTTGTGGTTCGACAAATGCGACACAGTTTTGTTTCAAATTGATTTTCTTGTCGTTTTGATTGCATGTTTGATATGTTTGGTGTTGAATGTTTTGTTTGGAGCTGTGATGAAACCAGAAAGCACTTGACAAACATAGTGTTTTGAAAAGTAACTAAACACACATCAGATAAGCACAATCCTAGGTTAGGCCATGATAGTATTCGCTAGATTCCATGCGAGTTTCTCCAACCGCATATCTATATCATGTGAATTCAGAAGCTTGGCTGCACGGGCTCCCCCTTACAGTGCACTCTCTTCTCAAGCCAACCAAGCTTCCAACTCCCATGAAACTCCCATGGTGAGTTGATCACATCTACTACAAACTGCAAAAGTGTGGATGCCTTCACACCAACTGGTGCTGCACTAGCAAATAGAAGGATTTTGGCTTTCTATAAAAGAGTTTTTAGTTAGGGACCCTCGTTTGAGTGGCCATACATGGGGCAAGAGATTAATCACCATTAAGGTGGCACTCTAGCTTGAAGAGGTTAAGCTCAACAGGGTTTAAGGGAGTACAACTCCATCTGTATGACACATCTGCACAAGTAACCTTAGGTTTTCCCTTAAGGTTTACATTTATATACTAGTTGAGGGTAGCTTGGCTTTAGCTCCGTTACCGGTTTGAGTCACGTTGGGGTGATGAAATCCCTAGGCAGGCCCAGTTTCTAGAGTTGGTAACCATTTCTCTTACACCCAAGATCGCCTGAAAGTGTGAAGGGAGAGGATACTCCGATATACCAAGTCAGGGTAATAACAAATAAAGATGGGTTTGGTTTTCTGATCATGAGGTTTTCACCAAGTGAGAGCATACTCACCTACCATCTTGCAAACACAATCAAGCAAAGAAGACATGAATATTCCTTTTATGTGCACCAAAGTTAAATGTTTGCTAATCTATGAAAAACAAGCACAATGTTTTCTTTACTCTGTCTTTGACATTCAAACTATAGACAAAAGATTAGTAGTTTCCTTATTAAATGATCTTCGACACACGAATAGCAACTGCCACACGCTGCAAACGAAGATTAGTAACACAAAACCCTAAGCTAGCTAACATGTAGAAATGAAAGACCAGGAAATCAGAGGACCAGAAAAAACTAAAAAGAAACCAGCAACCAGAAAACCCAAAAATCTAAAAATTAGAATGTCAAAAATGAAAGAAAATCTTTACCAGTCAAATGCGGCACAATAGAATAGATGTGTCGTTCAGGACTTCAAATGTGGCACGACATAGCAAATGTGTCATTTAGGACATCAATTGTGACATTTGTGGTTGCTTCTGTGTCATGACGCATCAAATGCATCATGATTTTTTTTTAATAGGCGGTTGCGTCGGTCCGTACCTGTACCTTCAAAATAGCAGAAAATACAAAAACATACAGAAATAACCAGAAAAATGAAGTCGGGTTCACCAAATGTATCAAAGAAAAATTTAGATTGTTAGCTTGTTAAACAATAAACACCAAAATCCAATGAAGTAGCAAAGCACAAAGGAAATAAACATGAAAATAAAAGGAACAATGTTACCATAAATCTTCATCTTCCATGGTTCACCTTTGTTACACCTTCTAGTTTGCAGCAAGTCAATTAGGCCCTCAGATTTCAAATGAGCAACCTAAACTAATGCCAAAGCCCTATGCAAATGTTGAAGGATTTGATAAAAGAAAATGACTTCACAATAGACTAAAAATGACAATGACTGCAAATGACAATAATAATAGCCTAAATTGACAGAATGAGCCTGAGAGAGCCAAAATAAGAACAAAATTGCTATTTTATAGAAACTACAATTTTGAATGTGTGGCCAAGATGAGAAGATGACAAATACCCTAGAATCAATGGTGAAGATTCTATAGGATAATCCCTAATTAGGGTTAGGGTGAAATCCTTAAATGAGAGGCCAAGATGCAATTTGAGAAAATCACATCAATGGTGGAGAATAAATGAGATAATTAATTAGAAGAAATAAAAGATATTCGAAAATCAAGAAGATAAGGACTGCCTGATTGAAAAGATCATATCAAGAATTAAATAAAAATTACTTGCTTTTTGGAAGAATAATATATTTTTGAATTTAATTAATTCAAAATGATGATTTTGTGCGATAAGTAAATAATCTTTTTCAGATTATTTACTAAAAAGAGTGAAAGTAAATAAAATGAAATCATTTTAAATATTTTCATTTATTTAAAATGAGAGAAAAATGAAATTAGTAATTAAATAATTAAAAATAATTATTTAATTTGGAAGATAAGACTGAATAATTAAATAAATTAATAAATTTATTTAATTGTGACAATTAGTGACATATCAGATAAATAAATGAAATTCATTTATTTAATAATCAAGAAGAAATATATGACAAAGGGGAATTAAATAAATTAAGAAATTTATTTAATTAAGGGAAGACTTAGACAATTAATGACGTATTTAATAAATAAATAAAATTTATTTATTTAATAATCATGAAGAATAAAGGACATGAATTAATTAAATAATTATAAATTATTTAATTAATAGTCGAATGTGGACCAAGGACATAATTAAATGTCATAATTATGCTAGGACGAAAGTGGTAAAAATGAAGCTTGTAGGCCTAGGTCATTTTTAGGTGTCTACAAAAAGAAAAGATCAAGTATACAAACAAGCCAATGTTCTCCATACCTTCAGCCAAAGGGATGTGTTTTGATAGGATAAGAATCCAAGGTGATATCCAAAATGATGCCCATTGTCGGAACGATATATCGTAGGACATGCATTGTATAGGATGATGATGGTTTGATAAGTTGATTGATAGGCTGTTGATATAGGGTTGATTGACATGTTTACAACTGATCAAATGTTTGTTGATTGCTTCTGATTTTGGAATTGAAGATTGATTTTTCTAATTGTTGTGAATGTTTCTGTTTGTTTTGCCAAAGGATGAAGGTGACGATCCATTTATTATGGATGATTGATTATTGCGGGTGCAAGCAAGATGAGACAGATGGATTTTTTCAAATATTTGGATGTTTTTTACGTTTTTCGAATGTTTTGAGGCTATTTTTGGTATTTTCAAGATTTTACAAATGTTTTAATTTTTAATTTTTTTAATGTTTTGGGGTTTTTTAAGATTTTATGGATGTTTTTGGATTCTATTTTTGAGTTTTTTTTGGCTTTTTTTGATATGTTTTTGGATTTTTTGCATGATTTTGATGATTTGGATATGGATATGTGTGATGATATCAGTGCTATGTTTTGGGATTTTGTTGAAGACCAAGCTAAGGTTGACTGATCAGATCAATGGATTGATGATGATAACATTGTTGAGGATACAACAACAGAATGATAGTGTTAAGCAACACAATGATTGGAAAGGATATCCCAAGACCATGGATTGATTGGATTCGATTGATTATGATTGTTGAAGCTTGATTTGGAACAAAAAAATTTCAAATGATTTGATGTGATGTTTGATGTGCAACTTAGATGCAACTGATAATGATTGTTTGGATTGATGTTTGATGAAAGATGAAGACTGATAAGGAACATCCTCTTGTCAAATTATGCCATGGGCTAGTGATTTGGATTTTGGATTATAGATTCTTGACCAATTTGGTTTCATGTTTTCCAATGTTCAGATTGCCACATAAGTTGGAGGATATAGATCAAGATTTATTCTCAAAGCAACATGTAAATATCTGCCCCCAATTTCTAGCAATGTACGGAATGCCATGGGTGGATGCCTGGATAGGTGTATGGATGGATGGATATGGTAAGCATGCAAAGGATGCCAAGGATTTTCTTGTGATAAGAGAAGGTGTTCAAATAAGGAATGCTCATTTGGATAATGCTTCATGGATCAGATAACGTTTGGATAGGATAGGATCAATGAAAATGACCCATGTCAAGGTGTTTACCATAAGCAAACATAAAGTGTGCCCCAAACTTTCATCAAGATCAAGATAACTTGGATGATGGATGCACATGGATGAAAATAGATTGGATAAATGGTTTATGGATGAATGGATTTATTATGGATAAGATGGATGGAATTCTCAATTTATTGTGGATGGGATGAGATTTTTTCACCTAAAGTGGCACACGTAGATGCTCAATTCTACACATGATTCCCATTTTCTAGGTTTTCGTCATGTTCTTGCCCAAAGTGTCACCCATGTGGTTTTCACTAGAGGATGATTTTTTTATCTTTACTGTTTTTAATCATTTTTCTATTTTTTTTGGATTTTCATATTTTTTGTTTTTTTTGTATTTTTCTGAAATATTTTAAGCTTATGTTGAATCACAAGGTGTTGCTGATGTAGATTCCCCTATCATAATGTTCCATCGATATCCTTCTTGAAGAAGTTGCTTTGCTAAGATACATGCACTTGAATGCACCTTTTGGGATTCTTGATCTACTTTTTCGATATTGGAGTTAACTTTGTCTCTGTGGGCACATCATGATAGAGTTCCTTTTGAATCCTTATTATGAAGGGTTGTTGCAAATACATGGTCAATAGAAGAATTGGATATCATGCGTGGAGGCATGGATGGAGTGTGTTTAGGGATAAGAGATGGATTGGTTGATAGTTTGGAACCTTTGATTCTCCAAACTTGGGAAGATGAGCAATTATGGGTGGATATAGAAGTGTGCATGGAATTAGGACCAACTATTTGATACACTTTGTATGTCGCTTGAAAATCTTACTTTTTCTTTTGTGGAAATCTTTGATGGATACTTTTCCCTTTTTTATTTTGCCCCATAGTTTCTTTGACTGATCGATTTTGATAGGGATAATCTTTTTTTGTATGTTTTGGTATCCATGTGTGTTTGATTTGTCCATAATGCTTCTCAACTTCTTTTTCTTTAATAATGTTCTTCGTACTTTGATTCAAATCTTTCTTTCAAAGTTGGCCCCAATTCATGGATGGGGTAATGGGTGGATGAAGATTCATGACGTGACTAGTTGTAGTATTGGCATCAATTTCATCATAAGGATTCTTCATGCTCCCTACATTGACGTTTGCTTGAGACAAAGTTGCCCTAGTATTGTGGTAGTACCTTCATGCTTTGATTCCACCTATTCCAAGAGCTCTGGTTTACAATGCATTATCTGATCAATGATCACTATAGATGACCTTATTCCTATTTGTTGTTCTACCAACTCTAGAATATCCTATTCTATTTGACTTGTTTCCTTGAGTGGATACTATTGGATATCTACATACCTGATGTCCTTAGTCTAAATTTGGGATATATTTGATCTTGATGTTGACAACTCAGTTCAACTATAGGAATCAATAACTTGCTCTTTTTGTGTAATAATATTAGGAGTAAAGGAATCCTGTTCTGAATGACAATCATCTACATGTCCATCCAAAAAAATCATCTCATGGGTAGATGGAGGAGTATGTGTTACATGGATATGATCATCTTGCATAGATATTAGAGTGTCCATTATTATATTGTAGTATCTTGAAGATACATATTCTTGATCTTGAATGATTTCGAAGTTGCTTTCAACATGCTTTGGATCAAGTTCTTGACAAGGGTCAATTTCAAAGGATGGATTGCTTACAAAGGGTTCTTGGATGTCATCATTAGACATGGTAAGTGGTTCAATATCCTCAAGTGTCAAGTTTAGGGTTCCTTCAGTATCTGTATCCATGAGGTCGAAGGATGTCAATATGTCTTGGAAAGGACCATTGCTAGACCTTAGTGAAGGATTTTGATCATTCTTTGGAATAAATTCTTGAGATATGTCCTCTAACTCATAAGGCAATGTAGAGACATTTTCAACATAATCATAGGTGAACAGATTGTGCATTATGTCAATAGGATCAAATAATCCTTACAATCCTTGAAATAGATCACTAAAAAGTGGCTCTTGATGTATTGTGAGTTGATCATCGGATGGGGTGGAAACATCTTCAAGTTGCTCATCGATGGAGAGATCTTGATCATTGTTTTCAACAATTGTGATGAAGGGATTTCCAATGTCTTCAACCATAGGGTCAAATGATGTTAACATTTCTTGAATTGGATCATTGTTGGTTGGTAGATTTTGATCATGATTGAAAAGTGACTCTTGAAATATGTTGATTTGGTCTTCCGACGAGATAGAAACATCTTCAATGTGATCTTTGATGGATAGATCTTGATCATTTCTTTCAACAATTGTAGTGGGGGGATTGTCATTGCTATCACTAGTGGTTGAATGTTTATCGTTATCCCCAATAGTTATCATTTTTTGTGTTTGTGTTTGTGTTTGTTGGGTCACTTGAGAGGCTTGGGAATCTTGAGAGGCTTGTTGCACTTATTGAGGGTATGTGCAGGATCATCAAGGAAAAAACAAGCCCCTTAGGTGGCAAAAAATTCAAAAAAATTAGAGTTAGGAAACTTGACATAAAAATTTGAATAAGTTATCTATATTATTTCAAAAATATGTAAGAATAGAATCTATAGAAAATTGAATGTAGTTTCTAAAATACTAGCTTTATTTTTAAAAAAAGAAAATATATTTGGTGAAAATTTGAAATTTCAATGGAGTAGTACTTAAATTTTCGGGAAAAAATAAGAAGTGGGTGTTTGTCTAACCACCCTAATCACAATAAAATGATAATATTTTTTATAAGATTTTAGATATAAGTAGAGGACTCATGTCTCAATGTGATGCATATTTTTTTGTAATTTTTTTCCAAGTAAATAATTAATTATGATTTTTGTTACAACTTTTAAAAATAAAACTCATATGGACCACCTTAACTTGGTCAAAAATTTATGATTTTTTTTTTTTTTTTAATCCTATAGTATGTGAAGCATAGAATGTGATGCATGTTTTGGATTCAAAAAGTGTGATACTATTTGAAAGCTATATATTTTTTTCAATTAGCCTATCGATCAAAACTTTAGTTGTAATTTGAATAGAAAATGAATAATAATTACTTATTAAATTCAAAGTAAGGAATAATTTATATTGGTGGAAAGCTAAGAATATTCTTTAAAAACCCTTTTCATTTCATCAATTTTAGGTAAAAAAAAGTCATCAGCCACATACCCATGATATTGCCACTTTTTCGCCCATCATAATCCTACACATACCCTTGAGTTTGTGTTGCTTGTTGTGTGGCTAGATATTGTCGGATGGCCTTTTGGTAGGATTGGTGAACTTTTAGTGCAATGTTATATTGTTTCACTGCGTTTGGTTTTGGTGGTAGTGGTGGTGGATTTGGAATTGTGTTGGATGTAGTGACAAGTCATTGAGATACACCTAGAGCGATCATGACAGTTTGAGATATGATGGGTGTGATAGGGGTGATTGGAGTGATCAAGGTGATAGGTCCTTGGGAGACCACATTTTGATTTGTCAGGATTGATGTTGTCATTTGATTAGATACCATCTGTTGGTGCGATGTCGATGGCATATTCAAAGGATTTGATATGATGGATTGATTAGTGTTAGGTGGATTGATTTGGATAGAGTGATTGGTGCTAGGTAAAGGGGGAGACCCTAAACCAAGGAATAATGTTGATATGGGTAATGGTGGTGGAGAAGTCTCTTGGTACAATGACTCAACTATTTTGGTAAGTGTAGCAATTTGATCTCACCAAATTTGATCTTGATTTCGATCTTGACTCCCTTGATATAGTTGATTTGGCTTTTGTTTAAGCATATTTGGAGTGTGTACTTGTGCTTTTTGAATGGGATCATGGAAAAAATGATTTTGGACAATGTTCTGATTTGGGATGACACTCATATTTGGCATGATAGGTTGAAATTGAAGATTTTTGATGTTGGCAATCACATTGCCCTATTTTAGGTAACTTTGATTTTGCATGGTGTTACCTTGACTTGGAGTCATTAACATCTTGTTTGGATTTTGAACAATATTCATATGATTTGGAAACATATTTATCCCAAAAAAATTTGGATTCATGTTTGGAAAAATTGTACTTGGTATATTCTCATTTGGCATGTAGGGATTTGGTGGGATGACATTGTTCGTTTGAAGGCTCATGCATTGATTGTTCAGTTGGAAAACTTGTAGGTTTGGATTTAGATCTACCATCGGGAAATGTGTTCCAATATTTAATTTGGGCATACTCACACTTGTTGTGCCATTGAAATTTGTGGAAGGTAATGATCCCATGTACAATTTGTATAGATGTGATTGTTGATAATCAACTGGTGTTGTAAGGCTTGGATAGCTTAGTTGAATTAGATTACTCATGATGTATGGATCAAGTTTATATTCCATGTTCTTCTTGTGTTTTGACCTTGTTGCAAGAGTGACCTCTAATGTGTTTAGGACCAATGATGAGATGAAGGATGAAAATGAGTGAATGATATGAGTGTTGAACATATAGGAACTTTGGATTAATGCTAGACTTAAGGCTTGAGTTTAATTGGTTTGATTTGGGTAATGAACTTGTATACCCTAATGATTTAGGATGACTTTGGTTTTATTTAAGGATGTACCCAAGTCTAGAATGATGTTTCCAAAGCTCTAAAGTTGTTTGGTGGGATGGATTTTGATAAATGTTTAAAGTTTGGATGAAGTGTTCGATTTGATCCTAAATAAACCTAGGAAGGACTTGTTTAAAGATAGTGAAGAACATGCTAAATTCTCAAAGAGTAATTCAAAATCAAAAGACCAATGTATGCATGAAAACCATATGAATAAAAGATACCAAGCACATATGTAGGGTCCAATTGATTTAATCTTTTCATAATGGATTCTTTTTACCACAAACACACTCTTGATTAGATTTTGAATCTATATGTCTAATGCCTCAACTTTCCCCTTATCCCGCAAAGTGTATTATGCGGAAACCAAGGAAATTTGAGGCAAGAGTTACCTATTGTTGACCTTAGTAGGAGAAAATTGAGATGGAATCCAAATGCTTAGAAGCCTCTAAGGATGTAATCCCAAGAGCAAGCAATAACATGAGAATTTGGTCAATGGTATTTTCCTCCTAAAGGGTTTGAAATTTTGAGGATCATATTGAATGTTTGTTTACAAATGTTTTTGATCAAAGCACTATGTTTTGAAACTGACTCGCAAGCAATAACACCTAGCTCAATTGGTACATTTTTCTTGGTGGGCTTGCCTCATGCCCTCCATAGAAGAGATGATTTTACATGCAACCAAGGAAAAAATATAAAGGTATGTTAAGAATGAAGTCTTAACCTCTATATTTCAACCAAGATCGGACATGGCAAGTAACTTCTTGGAATCTAAGTTCCAATGCACCACTTTGATAAACTCGTTGGATGGACTGGTTGGCCACTACAAACAAGGTTCTTAATGACTGGACATGAGGGACATGGCACCTTGCGAGCATCTAGCAAGCCACTAAAGGATTTAATCAATCCTACTAGGGGCTCTTATACATTTTATGGTAGTACCCCATTCTGAAAGATACTGTATGGGTAAGGCCTACATACCATGAGGACTTGATAGTTTAGTTTTATCCATTTGTATACTGGCCTGAATGAAAAACTGGTTGGAGTCACCTTTGATTTCTCCTTTCAGATGTGTCTCTTAAGTAGGCCCCTATAAAGGTAAACAATAGTGAGCAAGCACATTCATAGTTCGATCGACCTTCGTTTAGAAACAAAGGGAGAACACATGCAATATACCTAACTCACACTCACAAAGTTTTTTGTTCAATTTTAAACCAAAATCAAAGTGTGTATGGACAATTATTTACGCAACTTAATGTCACCAAAATTCTTTTAATTCTCAAGATCGCCATGAGGTGCAAGAGAAGCACATATGTCTTTTGATGATATTACTTTGTGCAAATAATTACAAAAAAATAAAGTCACACATTCATTTTATCCTTCAAAGCAATGATTTGATTCATTTTAAAACACCAATATCAAGTGTGAAGTTGCTTGTTCAATTTTAGCCCAAATTGAAATCTAATAGGTGTCTAAGTTTCAATTTTAACCCTTTGCAATGAAAAATTGAAGTATTCTTTTTAAACCCAAATGAAAATTAGTGTCCTAAGAATGAAAAGATGACAATTTCATGAAAAGTGTTTAAACAAAACACTTTAATCTTTCAATTTGTCCCCTTCATGCTTTGTTGTTCTTCATTTTCTTTCTTCACTTTTCTTTGTTCTCCTTTGTTTTCACCTTCGTTGTCCTTTATTATCCTTCATTATCCTCATTTTCCTTGCTTTCCTTGCTTTCCTTCATCTTCAACTTTGTTAGTCTTTGTCCCTTTTTCACTATTCCTTTCGCCTTCACCTTGTTCTCTTTTCCTTTGTTCTCTTTTGACACCTATAAACATCACAAATAGGAGTTAAACATGTATTGTAAAAATCATAAAAAAATGTGCATAAGATATGTCAACCTATTTGAGGATACTTCTTAAGGAAGGGGAATAAAATTTTTTGACAAGGCAAAAGAGCTCTTTATGATGGAATTATAACTTCAATAAAAAATAATAAAAAAATAATTTGCAAACATCCAATAGTCAACATAGATTTTAATACACTTTAATTGTATTAAACATTGTACTAGTACCACTTTGTTGTAGTCAACAACCTAACAATCAACCATTTATCTTCCTAAGTTACGTTTTTGACACAATTGATCACTTGTATTTTGTTTTAAGTTTGTTTTACATCCTTTAAAGAAATAGAATGGAAAGACCTTTATCTGCTGCTAGTCTCGTACTAGATGTCAATCGAGTTTCATTACAATAACTTAGCAAAGACTGCCATTTATAAAACAATAGATAATATGCATTGTTGATAAGAAGACAAAAAAACATTCAATGGACCCACAAACGCCACTAACATGGAGGACATAGAGTATGATAAGCATAAATGATCGTTGATCAAAACCTTCTTCTGAGAAGTAGTCCATTGAATTTTATTGCATGTTGCGCCAAGCTCACTTAGCTACTGATGTTGAAGTTGCAAGAAAAGATTAGAGAACACCTTAAATTTGTGAGCTTCAGTAAGCATTATAACAGCTTGAGATAAATCGAATATGATTTTTGATTATTTTGCAATAAAACAAGGTGAGCATAGAATGGTGCATGTTTATCTAAGAACAACTCATTAATGACTTCAAAGACTCTTTTTTGAGCTGACAATGATGAGACAAACATGGCCATATTAATGACAAATCATTGTTTTGCTTAGTCAAAATTGTGCCCTACGCTAGTTGAGATCTTGTCAGAGCTTCAACACTTATAAATAAATCATAAAATGTACCTATCAACAAGAACAAATAGAGGTTTTCATCACAAATACCTATGTAGCAGCATAAGCAATGGAAGGGTTACGTATGACAGAAGGCAATGGTGACTTTTGATCAATTTTCTGACATTGAAAAATCGCTTGGAGCATTGACTGTAGAAGGCCCAGACTGGATCGAACAACATTGGTTTGAAACAACATGCAAAATTGTATACATTAATCATGCAATAGCAGCAGGGTATGGAGTCATTATGTGGAGAGTACTCCAGCAAATCTCTCTACAATCCTTCAAAGATTTCTAATTTTCACAAGTAAAAATAAATAAATTTTTGTCATAATTTACATAAGGATGTGCATGAGGTAAATCTGTTGAGGAGGCATCAAAGACTCTTAAGAAAATGCAAGCTATAGGCGTAAAGCCAATTTTCATGATTTCTAAAAACTTATCAGTAGGTTTAAAACCATATCCCATAGTCTTGGGCACACGACCTTGGTTTTCTGAGATGTATTTACCTCAGATATTTGGGGTCGATTCTAAGATCTGCAAAATATTTTTCAAAAGGTGAGATTTTTAAAAAAGAAGAAACAAGACTTTGGCACTGATAACAACAAAACATGTTGATCAAGTTATAATCAAATGAAAAGTGAAAATAGAGTGGGGGAGGATACCCAAACCGTTCATGCAAGCCCGTTCAGACCACCATCTGAAACACAACTTTAGTATACTCTTGCTCAATGATGGCCTCAATTCGTGACCAGACACAAGTAAAGGTGGGAGATGATATAGGGCTTTACTTGGCGTACTTCTTTCACATTATGCTTTCCTACTGGATTTTGAAGATTTGACAGATAATGCCATATTGTATGAACATTTAGAAGACGAAGCGCAACACCTCAATGCTAGCTATGCCTGCAAATTCTTGTCATTGATTTGGTAGTGTTCTCCTCCTATCATAAGTGCCTATTGCCATTTCCTTCAACAGAAGGTCATATTTTTTGCGTGCTCCCTATGCTAGGAGAAGGATATGGACATTTCTTCTGCTGGTTACAGAAGTTTAAGCTAGCTGCTATTGTAAATATGATGCTATATATCTCTGAGTTATTTTATAGCACATTCTTCTATATCTGGTATTAAACAAATGCATGTAGACATGGGCAAGGAAAAACAACGGATATTGTGCCACTAGCTGATTGAGCATCCTTAGTTTTTACTATTCAAAACAACATTGTATTATGTTTGTTTTTCTTATTAACACCTTTGTATGAATTTGTGGGGACTATAAATCATAGCCTAAAGGACTGCTTGGGGAACATTGAGTGAAAAGGAAATACAAGATGTGGAAAAAATGAGCAACAACATGCCCTTCAAGAGTTAAATCATGTACTAAGCTAAATATGATGCTATAGATTTATTCATATTCCCTGTTATGCTGTATTCATTATTTTGTTAGCACTTATTAGTAGACCAAGCTATGTAAAAGAAAGCAGGTAAATTTCATAAAAAAATGAGGACCATGCTTCAAAATGAATAAAGTGTTATTTATTTATTCTAACGTCATTTTTTAAGCATTCTGAATTTTGGAAAAAGAAGTGGTGCCCAGATTTTTAACATTATATCAATATTCAACAGTCAATGTGTATAATATCAAAAATCTCAGTTGATATGAATAATATGCAGTTGTAAATAATTTCAATGCATATATGCATGAATCGATGACCAGGCCTCCTTCTAGCCCCATTATGTGGATGTTGAAAATATGCAAATGGTTAAGCCTTAACATAATATCCTTATGCTAGTCATTTGAAACACATTTAAATTCAACATCCCTATGAAATACTTGACTATGATAAAATATGCAAACTAAATAAAACAAAGATAATGAAATGCAAGCATATAAAAACATAATCAAAACTTTATTTCATAGTGGATTGGTGCTATTGTTGAAAATAGCCCTTTCCCAATCCTTGATAGATAAGCTAGATGATGATGATAAGATAGGAAAAATCAATTCTCCTAAAAGAGTGACTTTACATGAATGATTGTGGATCAAATTGTGGAGGATTTGAACAATATGAAGCCTTCATTTATAGATTGTTTTGATGAGAGAATTCCAAAATGGAATGTGGGAAAAGATAAGCCAATGAGATGATGCCACTTGTCAACTTGTGATAGGATGAGGAATGTGCAAGATTTGGGAAATGTGCCCAAGAGAGGGAGATTCAAATTTGAATTTGATAGTTAATGTTGAGTTTGACTTGTGCAAGGGGACATGTAAGAGACATTAATTGCTGTTGGATGTACATGTCCACTTGATTTTGAATTCAAACTTGAGGGAATATTCCTCAAAGATTCCATGTTGAGTGAAAAATGATGGTTTTAATAAATCAATAAATTGATTTATTTGTGCAAGTGGGATTATCTAGAGGATGTGATGGGTGGTTAGGTTAGGCTAATTAGGATTAGATTAGCTTAATGATGGTAAGTGAGTTTGACCTTTTTGACTTAAATATTTGATTTATTTAATTTAGAAAAGGATGGAATATGCATTTAGATTTCAATTTAATGAATGATTTATTTAATTAGAGGGATGATGTTTGATTTATTTAATTTAAATGAACAACCTTAGGAATGAACTTAATGAGTTTAGTTTTCCAGATGAACGGACTAAGGTGAACTTGATTAATTTAATAAGGATGAATATGACCTAAGTGGATAATGCTAATTTCATGTGTCTACAGGTATAATTATGCAATATAAGTTGCTCAATAGAAGAGGTTCCATGATGTGTATGTTTGGTTTTGAGTTTTGCAAAGTTTTTTAATGCTAGTTTTGAGTGTATTTTAATTCTTTTAGGTAGTATAGGATAAAAATTTACCCACCACAATAAGAAAAACCAAAAGCTTTTGTAAATTTAAAAACTAGAAATTGAGAAATAAAAAAATTTACTTAAAAAATTTAATCCTTGTATACCTAGTAAATTTAATATAGAAAGATAGGTCTATGTACTATGCAAAGCACTGAACTAGCTTTATATCATTGTACTAATCATGAAAGAGGGAGAATCGAGAAAAAAATTATGAGCTTGGAAGAAAAATGGTAGATCTAACTTCAACACAAACTATAATTAACAAGTATAAAAATATATAAAATATACTAGTACCAATATAATGCTGTTATAACTAGATTTCTAATGATATCTTATTTGTAAAAATCTAAGTCTGTATGCTCGAGATATACACAATTTTTAAAAATAGGTCAAAAGGGAATAAATAAAAATTAGGTGGATAAAAATTTATCCCTTGGTCACTTGTGGATTAGGTGTGGTGGCTAGCTACTTCAAATTTAGTCCTTGGGCATGCCCATGAGTTGTGGTAGGGGTTAAGCATTATGCAAAGCCATAGTGGTAGTGCAGTGGTGATGAACAATTGATAACAATAGATAGGTGGCTATCAAGTGGTGGTCAAGAAATTATAAAAATACTAGGTAGATGCTAGAAGAACTAGTTTTTCACTAGAAAAATGTTCAACTCAATGGAACCATGAAAGTGTAATATAAAAATTATATAGGATGATGAAAAATTATGTAGAAACAAAAAGAAATGTTGATGTAGAGCCTATAACTAGTGTATAGTAGTGTAATCCTATACCTACACATACTTCTATATAGATTCCATAAAATACATATATTTTTACATGTGTTTAAATGGTATCCAAAAAATGGCTAAATATTTTGTAGTTGAATTTCAAATAAATTAATAGGTTGTCTTAGAAATTGTGGGCATTTTGAGTGCAATAGCGAGGTCTATTTTTATCTAAGGTGCTATTTGAATGTCAAGGTTGAATCTCTCAAAAAATGATAAATAATTACAAATCTAGAGCTTTGATACAATATTGAAGTTGATTTTGTAACCTCACAATTTTTCAAAAGTCACTTGCAATCAAACACCTATTAAAAAAAGATTTATTGTAAAACCTTGATAATTCTATTGTTCCAAGTCAATGAATGAGTAATATAATGTATAATGTATAATGAATTATCTTTGATAAAGAATAAAGAAACCCTAAATAGAACATTAGAAAAAAAGTACATGACCCAAGTAAGTTTAAGTATGCTAGTGTGAAAAGGGACATAATAATTAGGAAATCACCTTTTTAATCTAGCATCTTTAATATGTTATTGAACAACCTTGAAAATTTTAAAATGAAATACTTATTTTAGAGCCCTAGAAGTGAATTTGGTGGAAACTATAATTTCATAATAACTTCTTCAAATCCTCTTCTTGACCTCAAATAAAAATACAATTAGCTTAAGTTTGTCCTTGATCAACCCTCCAAAAACAAGTTCTTTTAATTGAGAAAGATATGCACAATTTATGAGAAAAACCTCTTAAATTAGAAAAATTAGCATCTTTCTTTCTTTTGGAATGCCAAGATCATGCTTTAATACAAGATGTATTAAAATATATTCCATAAAAAAATGTTTTTAATATTTGATAATACTCGAAAGTAATATCCATATTTAAAGGAGAAAATATTAAAATGTCTCCAAGAAGAACACAAATTACAATATAATAATCATAGATTAACCACTAGCTTCTTTGTACATACATACACATTATGCCTTGGATGCACCCTAGTTGACATTAGGTACACATATCTAAGGTAATGATAGTCATGGGTTAACTACTCTTATCTAATGAATGTTGTAGGATTAAGAGTGAAAATGATATTAAAATGAATTGTGAAAAATGATCTAAGGTCAATAGCTAACCTAAATCACACATTCCATCTTTGACATTTGGGGATAAATGACCAAAAGAAACTATTTGGCTATTTTCCTCAAGGAAGAGCTAGAAATAGTCAATTAGGGTTTTGGTCCCTTTTTAAATTGTGAATTATGGATTGAATGATGTGATGTGTTTGATTGATGATGCAAACTAGGAAAAACAATACAAGTACAATAAACTATCATAAATTCAAAGAAATACAAAGCTCAAAATATGCCGACAAACATTAGGAGAGAAAAGTGTAAGACATAAGGAACCTAGTATTAAGATTTGGAGTAGAAATCATTGGACAAGGGTGAGGGAAACCCCTATTTGACAATAGTGATTTAAATCATATGTTCAGAACTTGCAGAGGAACATCAAAGTCTATAAAATTTCTTCCTTGTCAATGTCAGTTTATGGAGGTTGTCACTTGAAGTGAATAATCAATATTGCCCTAATTTGATTAAAATGTATTTTATACTTGATCTAAGCTTTGATGCATTGAGGTCTTCAATAATCTTTAATCCCTTGAACACACAACCTACATGAAAGAAAGAGAAGTGTAGTGTCATATAGGGAGCTTTCCTAAGTCAAACCCCATTTTGTGTTTCCACCACCTCAAACAACTATGGTGATTTTTGATAAAGAGTGCTTTCCTAGGTTGAGTGAAGCGAAAATGATAAAAATTTAATGATAAATCACAATTCTATAACTTACCACCTATATTTTGATTCTTTGTTGGAATGAGGTCCAATTAAAGCCATCTACATAAGGAGAATCTAATAGTTTCTTAAAGATCACATAAAGGGTTAGTGTTCATAACAATGACAAATATAAAACATGAAGTATCTTATTATGCATGGATTTGATTATGTATTGAAAACAATATCTAATTTACTAATAAGGTGATGTTAAAATGTTGCTTATTCTACTCTTGAATTGCCTTGATTTCCTTTTTGAATTGCATGATTGATCAAAATTTAATTAGGTGTTTCAATGGAAAAATGACTTATATTTATATGTATTTCAACATTTTTATATTTATCATTTTGATAAGCTAACAAATGATTTGAATTTGCAAACATATTGAGGAAAATGTATTATATTAAATTTTTAGAAAAGGTAAACACCTAGGGGAGGGCCAAACATAATGTGAAATTGTCAAGGGTAACATTTTACTATGCTATAGTTATATAAGATAAATATATAAATGACATACATGTGTATGAGTATTGCCATTTTTTAGGTAGAAAAAATGTTCTAAAATCGTTTTTCATTCTTTATATTAATATATAACTCTTGTGTAAGTTTTTACCAAAAAAACCTCAAAGTTTGAGGGATTAGTCTCCAAAATCATATTGTGTGTTACTTATGTTACAAGCTAATACAAACCAAATAAGAAAACCTTAAACAAATACAAATACCTAAACCACCATTAAGTAAAATACTTGTAACACAATCACACACTGCACAAACTCCCCAAGGCACTTCATCCCTATAATTATTAATTAAGCATAAAATGAATGTAGAGATTTCAAAGTAATATTAAGATTAAATACAAATTTATATCAATCATATTAGGCTCGTCTATTTTTTAAACTAAATTGTAAAGCTATAATTTAATGAAATGCACCATTAAAATTAATAGCCTCGTCCTATCATATGTATGAGAGAAATAATGTGAATAAATAAAAAATATAATTCAACCACTTCTATGTAATCATAGGATTTTAAATTGTAAATGTTGTAGGGAAGAAGAACCAAAAGTCATGCAGAATAACTTTGAAACCATACAACAATTACATGAAATATTATAGAACTTTCATTTTTAAAAATATGACATCCAAACTCTGATATTCAACACTAAATACAAAATATTTATTAGACTCGCTTTTGACAAACATATAACATTAAAATACTAACACATAAACATTGTCACCAATAACTATATGATTCTGAGGTGAGTCGGGCAATGATTCTGAGCTCAGGCAATAGTGTACGAGGTTTAATGAAGGGAATTAAATAAACAGAAAATTGACAATATCAAACTATAAATTGAGTCAAATAAGAGGTCGCTGTAGACCACAAAAGATTCCTCTGAAAGGAATATTTTGTCTTGAATAGAATATCTTGAGGAATCTTTTATCTGTGCATCGTCAGCCACGTTTTAGTTGCAATTTGCTAGCATTTCACTTTCTAGAAAGAAAAACAAATATGAATCCAACTACTCCAAAAATGCTCGCTATCGTTCATTCATTGGATATCATACAATCACGGTTGACAGACTTTGCCCAGTGTTTTGAGAGACTTCACCTACTGTTTTGATGACTGTATGATTGTATTATAATGGTGAAATTAGAATACTCAGGTCAATTTACATTTATTTTTTATATTTTCAATGCGACAATATAATTATATATTGGTAATGGCATATTCTTGTATTAATTTTGGTTCATTTTCTAATTTCTATCTATTTACATTTATTCTTACCAACAATTATTTTTACACATTTGATTCAACCTTATTTTTATTTACAACTATTTCTATACATTCAATCTATTATCAAGACACATTTCAAATTGGTTCTCTAAAAATGTTCATGCATTAAAGATCAATTTGCATTAATCAAGGTTCAACATGAGCCATTTAGATTTCAACCACAATATTTTGGATTAGTGTAGAGTTGAAGATGGTGACCTCATCAAAGACACCAATTTTAATACTTTGATCAATTGATTCTACACATTTTCAACATTTATATTTCATTATTAGTTTGAGAGATAAGCCCCTCTCTCTTGCATTTATTTTCATAGACATATTATTAGTTTATTATCATTCCCAACCCATAACTCAATCAAGGTTATTTTGAGTATGATTGTTTGCATCATTCTAATCAATCTAGATTTAAATGTTATGGGAAATTTTCAATCACATTTTTAGTAAACTTAGCATTCCTATAACCCCCTATGGTTTTTTTGTCCCATCGTAAATTGTCACCCTTGACAATTTTACCTTATGTTTGGCCCCCCGTTAAATTATTGGACCTAATTGAGTATTTAATTTTCTAAATTATGCATTCTATGACCTATTTTTGATAATTTATGAGGAATTGCAACTAGAAATCAATTGCATTTATCTAAGACCTTGCTCGGACACCTGAAATCCTAGTAATTAGTGTGTGAGTGTCCCTCTATTTTGGCTCAAAATTCAAATATGTCAATGTGACCAACAATTTAACATTTGCAATTCAATTGTCTAAAGTCAGCTATCAAGATTTAATTTTTTGGAAAGTGAATAAATATCTATAAATACCTAGTTATTGCATCATTTCAAATCTAACATCAAAAGCAATTACTATCATCAAGAGCAAGTTAAGAGAAACATTTTCAGAGCTTTGTTGCACCAATTCAAGATCCTATCATCATGTTTAATTCTATGTAAGTTTATGTGTGTTCATGTTATCATTGTTTTGTGAAGGCTAACACTTTTGTAGGTCTCCAAAGTATTCAAGAATTCAAGAAAATCAAGCAAGCAAGATCAAGACCTTGAAGTGATGTGCATGACTTCAATTCTTCAAGGAAGCCATTGAAGGGTTGTTAGTTGCAGCACTTTGTGTTTTCATCATTCCTTCGTATTCATTATCCATTTGTCATTGACATTGCCATTGTGGAAGTGGAAACACTTACATGGGGTTTGACTGAGGTAAGACCCTAAAATGGCCCAACATTTCTTCTCTTTGTGAATGTGAAGATCTTAGGTTTTAAGGATATTGAAAGGATCTTGAAGAAAAAATATTCATTGTTGTATTTATTGTCATAAGACTTGTCAATTCATGAAAACTCGGTTATAGAAATACCCAAAAGTGTTCCAACAGATCCAAGGTCAAAATTTTGAAGCTTATATTTGACATTAGAGGACCTCAAGAATAAATCCAGCAAAGCATGCAAGGACACTCATGCCTTGGGCATCTGTGTCCTTGATTTTCTTCCCCAAATTTGAATCACAAGTGTGCAATGCCTTGTTCTACTCATTTCTATTGTCCAAATTTTTCTGTGAAATTTTGTACCTTTTGTATTTGCATCATAATAACAAATTACATTGTTAACATAGTTATATTATTGCATTTTAACGTTAGGAAATTTCTAGATTTGGTTAAGGTTTGGTTGACTCACCTATCAGGCTATAAGTCAATCTCATAACTTGTCTAAATCCATCAAACCCTCATTCCATCCTTTCATTTTAAATTCATCACATATCTCCCCATCATAACTCCAAAATTTAATGAAAGCTTTTTGCACACTTTTTCTAGGGTTTAATCTTTTTTAATCCACTTCAAAACTATAACCTATAATCTAAAGACAAGAGAGGAAGGGTAGCGTTGTATAGGGCTTGCCTATGTCAAACCCCATTTTGGTGTTTCCACCTCCACAAACAACTATGATGATGTTTCATAAAGAGTGCTTATCCTAGGTTGGGTAAAGTAAAATAAATAAAAACTAAATGATAAATCACTATGTTGCAACTTACCACCTAGATCTATATTCTTTGTCGAACCAAGGTCAATTAACTCATCTCACACAAGGAGAATTTGATAGTTTATTGAAGATCCTACACAAGGATTAGTGCTAATAACAATGTTAAACATAAAATATGAAGTATCTTACTATGCATGGATTTAATTATGCATTCCAAAAAATATCTTCACTAATGAGATGATATAAAAATATTGCTTATTCTACTCTCAAATTTCCTTGATTTCATTTTTGAATTGAGTGATTGATCAAAATCTCATTAGGTGTTGTGATGGAGAAAAGGACTTATATTTATACATATTTCAAAAAAATTTACATTTATTATATTGATAAGTTAACAAATTATTTTGAATTTGCAAACATATTGAGGTAGACAATATAATATTAAATTTTCAAAAAAAAAGGTAGACAAAGGCAATGGTGCCCTAGTCTAGACCTATTTTAATTTTAAAGTGCTCATGAAATAAATAATTAATTTAATTTCCCAAAATTAATTCAATCTGTTGAAGACGACAATAATCCACCACTTGTAGCGGATTTGGCTGGGGCATGGCGTTTGCATCCCTCGAGGTCACAAGTTTGACTCCTCTTCATAGTGGGAAAGACAAGGGTCAGTAATATTACTTGTTCCTCATCTGCTGACCTAGGGTATAGGAATGGGCTTTACCTCTAACTTCCATTAGGTTAGATAAATTTTGAACTGACCACTTGTGGTGGATTTGGTTGGGGCTTGGGGTTTTCATTCCATGAGATCATAGGTTCGACTCCGCTTCGTAGTGGGAAAGGAAAGGGTTAGTAATATTAGTTGTTCCTACTTTGCTGACTTAGGGTATAGGAATGGGATTTACCTCTAACCTCCATGAGGTTAGATAAATTTTAAAGGATAGTAACTTTTTGAGAGGGTTGTTTGAAATGAGGGACCACATGAAACAAAACACTCTTGCTTTTGGCAATGGTAATTTTTCAAAAAATTCCTCACATTCTATGTTGCCTTTGGCCTTCCATGGAATAGATAAGGCAAGTAACGGTGCTTTTTTTCTCCCGTCTAAGGAAGCATCACATATATCATTGTCTGGGGTGTTTAAAAATCCTTTTTCTCTAGTGAAACAGGGGTTTGGTGATCATTCAAAGAGATCTCCAAGTCTTACCTTTCATCAGGCTTTTTAACATCCTATCAAAGATCCTCACCCTGTTCCATGATTTAGTAAAACACTTAATCAACCAAAGCTACTTCCCTTTGAAATTTTTGTGTCAAATGAAGTTGTTGAGGATTCTCGTTCATGGGTTGATGTGTTTTACGATCGTCATACTCCAACGTCCTTTCCAAATAGTATCTCGGTCATATCTAGAGCTTCCTTCAATCCAAATGTAGGAATTCCCTTCAACTCAAATGTAGGTGGTATTCAACATTCCATTGAAGATTGGAATGCACACTCCATTGAAGATTAGAATGCACCCAAAAATACTCCTGAGAAGTATAGCTCTATGCTGGGTACACTTGCAACTTATCCAAATAACATTGCTCGGAAGCATGGTGATTACTATCACATTCTACAATTGCAATTGATGAATGCACAAAGACTTAAGGTAAACCAATTTCCTTTAGTTCCTCCTACTAATCGCCCTTCTAGGGATTCATTTTCAAATACTTTTTTTCTCATGAAAAATGCACACACACAAAGAGATAAGAAGTAGCTCCGCAAAGATCATCTTCCTCAAAAATGTGTGGAAGAATTTGTAGATAAGGTTCCTATTCAACTTACCTTGCCAAAGGATGCTTTTCATTCATAAATTCAGGATCTTAAGGATCATGTGTTAATCTATAAGTTTTGGAATTTCCTTCCTCCTGTTGAAACTTTAAAATATTTACTTTTTTTTAGTGAGATGGGCCTAGTTAGATATTCTACATAGATTATGGTAATGGTTTTTTCATTGCATTTTTCTCCATAAAGTTAGAAAAGAGATTTTATTTAAAAGGTTAAATTGTGATTTTTTGAGGGAGATGGGTTATACACTCAAGTAGGGGTCCCAAATTTTGATCCCTTGTTTGCTAAAATGCAATGTTTTCCTTTCTAGAAAAAATTTCCTTTGCTTCCCTTAGAATACAGGGAACCAGGAGATTGTGGAAACCATTGCTAATAATTTGAGGTTTTTTGTATGTTATGACATGAATTTCTTCAAAAATCCACTTAAACCTATTAGGGTTTGTGTATTGTTTAGTACCATAAAGGAATTTCCCTCATCATTGAAGATACATTCAAAGTTTGGAACTTGGATGAAGGAAATCATAATTTAGAATCCAAATAATATATGTACTTGTTTTCATTTATTGTGATATTCAATTCAATAGTGCTTAGAAATGTAGAATACTAATGATTTAGGGAATTTTTCGCTTTCTCAAAATCAACTAGAGGTTGATACAAATATGGTGGAAATAGTTGTGAAAGAAGGTGTGTTTGTTTTAGGGGATTTAACTCTTACTAAAAGTCCAATAATGTTTGATATAAGCAAGGCAAAAAAGGATAGGAAGGGAAAATTCATAGTTTTAGATTCTTATTAGTCTGAAATGGGGTTTTTGCTAGTTGTATCTACTACCATTAGTGTAGATTTGCTACCACAAGATTTGGGTACTTTTAATTGTATTCTTCTTTAGAAGAAGGTAATTGAACCTATTTTTTATAATAGATCCTAAAAAAATGAAAGCATCTTAAAGTTTGTAGTGAATTTTCCCAAGGGCTGGCAAACTAAAATTGAGATTTCACCATTTGAAAGTTCCTTGTGTTTGTATACAATAAGCATCTATATTGAAAAAAAGAATCAATTAGAAGGAATAATTTTAAAATTGATATAGGGGAAGTCTTTATTTTCTTATATCCAAAGAGAAATTTGTAAATTTTGTTGTCCCCTCTTAATACCTCATAGTAAAAAAAAAATTGATTTTGTTTGTATAGATCCTGAGGTGGGCAAGTGTTGTTCTCAAGTAATACATGAGTTGGATGAACATATAAGTTTGGAAACTTGGATAGACCATATTGTGAATATGGTAGGATCAAATATAGTGTATTAAATTGTAAAGGAAGTAGATAAGGAGGATGGGGAGTTTCTATCAGGAAAATGTGATAATCTTTTGCTAAAATCTCTAAAAACTTCTACAGAAGATACAAAAGAAATTGAAGTTCAGAAATTAATGAGTGAACACCAAAATGTTAAGGATATCAATGAAGTGTATGATACTTATTTTGATTTCTCAAAACACATATTTATCATTCAAACACCTCTTTTATCTCCTACAATTAAATTTCTAGGTAATAGAGGAAGGAAGTGCAATGTAACAAAGATGCAAGTGGAGACTCCTTCTGGGATTCAGTTAACCTTAGATGGAAACATAAAGAAAATATTGAGGAGAGCAGGTTGCTCTCCTCAATTGATATGAATATTGTCTCTTGGAATGTTAGGGGTTTAAATTCCCTTAAGAAAAGATCCCAAATTAAACATCAAATAAATTAATCAAGGGTTGATATAGTTCTATTACAAGAGACCAAGTTATGTAAGGAAAGTTATGAAAATATAATTAACAAGTGGAATTTGTGGAAGTATTTTCAATCTGTTGCTCAAGGAGCATCTAGTGGATTTTTAAGTTTATAGAATGCTAAAACTATACAGATGGAACCTATCATTCATAATTTACATTGGAAATTGTTACATGTTACTTATTTTGATTTCACTTTCTTGCCGGTCAATGTTTATGCACCAAACTCAACAATAGGTAAGCAAAAGCTTTGGAAGGATCTTGAGATAATATTTTGAACAATAAGGGTTAGAAAATTTTTACTTGGAGGAGATTTTAATGCAATTTTGTCTCCTCATGAAAAGAGAGGATGGATCTTTCAACCTTATAAGGTAGTGGAAGATTTTACTAATTTTGTATATAACAATGCACTTATGGATGTGAAACTAGAGATAGGAATGTATACACGAATACACAAGAGACAATATTTTCTACAAATAGCTATCATGTTAGATAGATTTCTAATATCTTAAAAGTGGGTAGTAGATAATTATGTACAAATGTATAAAATTTTACCATGGATGAGATTTGACCATTTTCCTACTTGCTTAAGTCTTGCAGCCACTAGTTCTAAAAAATTGGAGAGATTCTTTTAAATTTGAATCAATGTGGTTCAGGCATAATGAATTTATGTCATTATTGAAAATGTGATGGTTTCAAGCACCATATGAGCAAGGCTCCATCATGGATAGATTATGTATGAAAATGTAGTTTTTTAAAGGAAAAATAAAACAGTGGAATATTCTTGTGTTTAAAAATGTTTTCCATCAAAAGGATTTGATTTCCAAGTAGTTTCTAGATGTAAATTAGCATATTATAAGCCAGGGATTAACTCCATAGAAATTTGAGCATCAAAAAAGTCTTCAACCAGAATGGGAAGAATTAGTTTTGCGTGAGGAGTTGTCTTTGTTGAATACGCAAGATATTAAAAGGGGGGATGAATCAGTATCTTTTAAAATTTATTGAAAAAATACCATCCAATTATTCAAATACATATCATAGTAAAAATGTGCAAGATAATTAATAGAACATAAAACCACACAAAACATGAACACCAATATTTTTATGTGGAAAACCCAAAATGGGAAAAACCACGATGACGATTAGCTCGTGCAATATAGTATAACTAGTTATAAGATATTACAATGTGTAGCTCACTACTAGGACTCACTGTCCAAAATGAGAGGCTCACTGCTTACAATAATACAATAACAAAATGGCTTATAACTAGAGAGTGAACTGATAAAGTTACACCTAGCAAGTGTTGATTCGGTTCCTTTGATGCTCAGTAAACTAACTTTACACACTTCATCATCCTTGTATACTTGACTATCTTTGCTCACTTCACACTCCCACTTCCAAAATTCACTACAACAACCAAAATACTGTCCAACATATATATCTGATTCATCCACATGCATCAATTAGGTTGACCTAATTAGATGCAACCCTTATTCACCAAAATGATCAACTGTTGGCTTCAAACATGTACAAAACCTTTCCAAAAACAATTCAAACATGTAACATGATACAACATGTCAAAATGAACCTAGGATAGGTCACACATTCATCTGCAACACAAAATTAATCCATCATAACATCAATTACCTATTAGGTCAGCCACAGATAGACCTAATAAAAAAATGCAACAACAAAGTAATGTCAATTCACCATATGAGCACCTGTGCACATGAGATTCTAAATATACAAGCTTCCAACATCCAAAAACCATTTCCCAAAACTACATGTAGTGATAATCATCAATGGAGGATTGTGGACCAAAATATCAGAGGATAGTAACTACATACCAGTTCAAGCTACCATATCAAACTTGAACTTAAACTTGCAATTACAACTCATATAACATGGTGACATCAATGACAACACAAGAGCCAAAAAAAGATATGTTCTTCATTCTTCCAACAATATCCCCCTTTGTCATTGATGGAAACATGTGCTAAATAAATTTACAAACCTCCTAGATACAATACACTCTCACCTTTTCTCTTTATAACATTCTCTCCCCCATTGACATCAAGGACATAGGGAAGTTTAGAAACATGAAAACTAAAAAATATTACCCAAAGGATGGAAAACCTTGAAGCTCTTTAAGAATATCTTTCCAAGCTACCTTACCATTCTCTCAACTCTTCTTGACAAATATCAACATTTTTTTCAAAGTTTCCAATTCCATCAAACTTTCTTTTGCATCATCCAGAGTACTTGGAGTCAGATTGATATTTTCTATCTTCTCTAGATCTTGAAAAGCATTGGAAACTAGAGTGTACTCCATTCTCACAAGGTCACCTAGCTAACAAAATCTTCTGATAATATCTTCCTTCTACTTATGTAAAATGAAGAATTTTTCTCTATGAGTAGAGATAGCATTCCGGGTTAACCTGTCTCTATCTTTGTATGCATCATAAGTACTAGAAAAAACTATCAACTAGGACTCAATGGATTCCATGAGATATTTTATTCTATGTGTGGCATCCGACCACCTTTTTTTTAAAAGGGGTAAAAATTTTATTCAATCAGAAACATAGTACAAAGCAAAGGCCAAAGGCCCACCAGAACAGACCACCACCAAACCAACCAGCAACAACACTACCTATTCATGTCCTCCACTAATAGCTTCTCAAGGGTCTCAAAATAATTAGGAGAAAGCTCATCCTTTCCACTGATATCCCAGCCATCCACATTCTCAGAGGCCCACTTCGCCAGACAATCGGCAACTTTGTTCCACTCTCTAGGGATATGACAAAAGGAGACAGAATCCAAGGAGCTGCCAAGACTCAAAATCTGTCTACCCACAGAAGCCAATTGCCAACTAACATCATCCCACCTTTGATTGTTCAGCAAATCCACAACAATCTGAGAATCTGACTCACAGATGATCCTCCTCCAACCCAAAGAGCATCCACGCTCAATAGCAATCTTAATAGCCAGGGCCTCCATCAGATTATTAGACTGATGCCCTTTGTAACTAGAGAAGACAAAAACCACACCACCATCATTACCTCTACCAATACCCCCCACACCAGCATGACCAGGGTTCCCACGAGAAGAACCATCAGTATTAATCTTTAGGACCCCCACCGGGGGAGGCATCCACTTCCCATCACGACAAACCCGTTGTCGAACCTGACGGGGCCTTCTGCCAGCAAAAATACCCTGGTTACTATCCCCCAAGCTCAAATTTCGCACAATATCAAGATCACCAGGATCAAGATTTTCAGACCTATCACACTTAGCTGAAATAGACTCCTGAAGCCTGCTAATTATCTTTTGCCACAATTGAAGAATTCCCAGATTGGAGCCACAAAAAACTCTACGGTTCCTCTCCAACCAAAGGTTCCAAAGAATGAAAATAGGCCCAATAGACCAAGCCACCTGAAGGAAAGGAGTCTTTGTTGGTGGTCTGCCCAAACTTTCCCAGAAGTCAATCAAGGATGTAGCATGAATACACCCATGGTGCCAAGCCTCCCACCATCTGTGCCATAACTCCCTAGAGTAAGGGCAAAGAAAAAACAAGTGGGAGGTACACTCCTCACTATGAGAACAAAGAAGGCAAATAGAGGGTCCCTGAAAGCCACGTTTGCGAATATTCTCCCAAGTGAGGCACTTCCCCTGGGCAACCAACCATAAGAAAAAATTGCATTTGGGCCAAGAGAAGTTGTCCCAGACCTTCTTCCACCAGTGCACTTCAGTAGGACCATATAAATTCCTGTCCAACATAGCATAGCCTTGGGCAACAGTAAATTTACCTTTTGGACTAGGGTTCCAAGCCAGAACATCCCTCCCATTAAGGGAGCTGCAAAGCCGAGCCTCCAAAACTCTAGAAAGAACAACACGATCCTCATCCGATCCACCCATGGGCCACTCCTGTGGGTCCTTCCAGCAAGCCACCACCGCCTGCCCAATACACTTGACAGTTTTAAAATGCTCCACCTTAATCCAACCGGCCTCAGAAAAAATATGGAAAAGAGGCAGAAGCTGAGGAAAACTAGAGAGAATGGGAGGGTGGCCATCCCAAGAGTCCTGCCAAAATAAAACATCAGAGCCTCTATTACAGATCCAAAAGAGGCCTTCCTTAATCAGCTGGGCCCCCTTCTTAAGGGTGTCCCAAATACAAGAACCTTTACCCAACAAAGGAAGACGCGGCACATCGAGGCAATCAGCACTAGGAAAATACTTGTGGGCTAGAATCTTAGCCCAATCCTGATCAAGATTGTTACACCACCTCCAGTACAGCTTGGCCGCCAAGGCAGTGACAACCAGAGCCATAGACCTAAGACCAAGGCCCCCAGCATGCTTTGGCCTGCAAACAGACTCCCACTTGACCAAGCTCCACTTTGAGGAGAGAAGGTTGCCAGACCATAGAAATTGTCGAGACAAAGCATCAAATTCCCGCACAAAAGTGGACGGGGGAACCTGCACACAACATCTATAAATGGGGAGAGACTGCACCACAGTCTTAAGAAGAATCACTCTCCCAGCAGAAGAGAGCCATCTGTGAGTCCAATGGCTAACTCTACTTCGAAATTTATCCAAAATACCCTGCCAATAATCTCTTCGCTGTCCTCCCAAAGCCAAAGGGATCCCAAGGTACATCAGGGGAAGAGAACCGATCTGAAATCTAAGGATCCTAGCAATCCTGTTCTGAATAAGCTGAGGAGTATTAAAGAAGTAAATGGAAGATTTATCATCATTAATATGCTGACCAGAAGCCTTCAGATAGATGTCTAAGGCTCTCCTGAAGTTCACCGCCTCGCTAATTCTAGCCAAGCCCATTAGCCCAGTATCATCCACAAACTGAAGATGAGAGAAGGAAGGGAGAAGGTTGTTCCAGCTCCAACCATGGATAAGACCCTGTCTCACCTGAGATTTAATAAATCTACCAAGACCCTCAGCCATGATAATGAATAAATAAGGGGATAAAGGATCCCCTTGCCGGAGACCCCGAGAAGCACTAAACAAATCTGAAGGTTCCCCATTAATGAGAACAGAGAAGGAGGTAGAGGTCACACAACTAAGAACCCAGTTCACCCATTCCTCAGCAAAGCCAAAAGCCAAGAGAGTTTTCTGTAAGAATTCCCAGCTCACCCGATCATAAGCTTTAGACATGTCAAGTTTAATAAACATAGCCTTCTCCTTAGAGTTAGCCATAGAATGAACAGCTTCCATGGCTATAACAACCCCATCCAAAATTTGTCTCCCTTCAACAAAACCACCCTGCTCAGCTGAGATCAAAGAACCAAGGAGTGGTTTGAGCCTCTCCGCAATCAATTTGGTGATGATCTTGTAAACAACGTTACATAACGCAATAGGCCTGAATTGAGCTAACTGGTTAGCTCCTTCCAACTTAGGTATGAGGGCCAAGAAGGTAGAATTCATAGACTTGAGCATCTGTTTGTTCCTAAGAGATTCCTGAACCACCTCAAGGAGATCAAACTTTATAATTTCCCAGAATTCTTGAAAAAACTCAATTGGAAACCCATCAGGACCAGGTGCTTTACCTTTTTTCATATTAAAAACCACTTTCTCCAACTCAGGTAACAAGATAGGACATAAGAGAGTCCCATTCATCTCCGAAGAGACCAGGCGGGGAATACAATCCATGATGGCCTGCTCCTCAGCCTGGGCAGCAAGATTCTCCCTAGAAAAGAGGTTTGAAAAATAATTGACTGCCTCCCTGGAAATATCAGCATAGGACAAGAGTTGAGCCCCATCCTGCGAAACAAGAGAGGAGATAGAATTTCCTTGTCTTCGAGCCTTCACAGAATTATGAAAGAAAGCAGTGTTCCTGTCCCCCTCCTGGAGCCAATCAATACGAGATTTTTGCTTCCAGAAGATCTCTTCCCGAAGTTCCCACTCTTCTAAACCCTTCAGAGCCAAGGACTCAGCCATACTAAGGGCAGAGGTCAACCCCTGGTCCCGAATCTGACGAGTGATAGTATCCAACTTGGACTGGGCAGCCATCTTCTGAGCTTGAAGGTTCCCAAAACTTTGTTTATTCCATCTCTTAAGTCTGAACTTCACATGCTGAAGCCGCTTGCTAAAAGTGAACATGGCTGTCCCATGAGCAGGCATCCCCTCATGCCACCAATCCATCATAAGCTCCTGGAGAGAAGGATCTCTTAACCACATCAATTGGAATTTGAAGGAGGGATTTTTGGTGACACCATAAGCAGTGACAGAAAGCTTTATGGGCCAATGATCAGAGCCCCTCCAATCAAGAATTTCAGAGCTGGTCGTCAACCTACTATTCAACCAATAACAGGAAACAAGAAATCTATCAAGCCTTTCAGAGATAGCCTCCACACCACATCTCCTATTATTCCAGGTAAAGACACCATTGGAAGGCTTCACATCAATGAGATTCAAGAAACCAATCATATCCCTGAGAAGATTAGCAGAGGGGTCTAACCTGGCTAACCCACCACGTTTTTCATCTAAGCAAGTAACAGCATTAAAATCACCAGCCATAATCCATG
This sequence comes from Sequoia sempervirens, assembly GCA_007258455.2. NCBI lineage: Eukaryota > Viridiplantae > Streptophyta > Pinopsida > Cupressales > Cupressaceae > Sequoia > Sequoia sempervirens. The sequence goes on from VDFB02026320.1 coordinate 151,638,712, forward strand.
GGAGAAACGGGTCCAAGGCTCGGATGAAACGAATGTGAGCCCAGAGAGTTAACTTACCTGAAAGATCCGTAGGAGCATAAATATTGGATAAGAGAAACCTTTCTCCAGTGACAAAACTAGAAGCAATCAGAGAAATGGAAGACCGACTAGACATCCAGCATAAGGGGGAAACTTTCCTTGGGTTCCAGAAACAAGCCACACCCCCTGCACTGTTCAAAGCACCTACACCCTGCCAATTGCCTTGAGGCCAGATACGCGAAGCACAATTAGCAAGCCCATCAATAGTAAGCTTAGTTTCCTGGATAAAGACAACATCCGGTAACTGAGATTCAATTAATCTGCGAACAGCCTTTTGTCTAGGGATGCTGTTCAACCTCCTTACATTCCAAGATAAAACAATCATTTATGGGGGTGGGAGAAATGGGAATCAATGGGCTTCACAGACCCAGACTCAACCAAAGTATCACCCATAAGCTTAACCTTCTCTTGATCAGTCTTCCTTCCACTCTTTGACGGTTTATCAAGAGGCCCCTTTTTAAAGGATTTCTGATGTAAGCCTAATGTAGGAGGAGCTTTATTACCCCTCACAGGATCTGAAGCCCCCTTAGGAGCAGGGGGATCAGGAACCACCGCAACGGAGTCCTTCGGAGTCTGTGACTCCTGCAGAATCCCGAAATCCTGAGCATGAGCTGAAGAGTCCATAGCCTTCTGATCCTTCTGATGAACCTCTGGAGATAGAATTTGATCCTCTTTCCTTGCATCATCATCCTGAACATCTTGCAGACCCTTAGCCCCAGAAGAGAGCTCAACTGGAATACCCTCCTCCTGGGTCAAATCATCAAGAACCTCAAACCTGTTAAAGTTGCCTTCATTCTGCCTATCCATCCAAGATCTCTTCCTGCCCTTGCCTTTGTTATGGGACTTGACCGGAATAAAACCCTCATTATCCACAGGTTCATTAGACATTGGAGCCTTTCCCTTGTCCCCCTTGGGAGGCCCAAAATCAGCTGAGGGTGAGGATTTAAACCTAGGGCATTTGCGGTGTAAATGTCCATATTCATGGCAAATTCTGCATCTAAAGGGTAGGGTTTCATAATCCAGCTGTTGGATCCAAGAGGAAGATCCCAAGCGAATTTCCATAGAGTCTGGTAATGGATTATTTAAATCAACTTCAACACAAATGCGAGCAAAAGAGATTACCTTACGATCTTGAGTTTGGGATGCCGATCCCACCGGTTTTCCAAGAAGCAACGAGATTGAGTGAAGAATATCCTCCCTCCAGAATTCCAATGGAAGCCTCGGCAAACGCACCCACACGGGAACCCGCGAAGGAATCTCCTCAGCAGAGTTGAATCCCATGTGCCAAGGTTTGATGAAAAGCCCTACCTGGTTAAAGAAATAAGGACCTCCTTCAAAAGCCCTATTCCTATCTGACATGCAAGAGAAGATGACCAGAAAATAGTTATTCGCTGCCAAAATAATCTCCATATCACCTTCAGGATTCCAAACCCGACGAGCCCAGGAGTACAACACCGGTAGAGAGAGACGAAGGCCCAGAAATTTACAAATAAGGGCATGATTACCCCAGTACTCAACATCTTCAGAAACTTGCTCAGGTTGAATAACCAAAACAGGTCGATCCTCAGATCTTTCCAAGCATCCGTTTACTTTTTTAATTCGAAACGTCCCTTTTACGGAAGAGACCCCATCTCTATATAAGGGTTTACCCATCTGGTCTTCACCATTGGCATGCAACGCAGCAGACGGCTCCCCCATCTCCAAGTCTCCAGAGGAAATTTGAGACACAACAAAGCCCTGATTCTCCATAGACATGGTAACACGTCCACACCACCAAAGAGAGGCACAAAAAGAGACCCCCAGTCTCAGATCTCAAGACACCACCCGCCAGACAATGAAAGGCACAGCAACACACAGAAAAAAAACCCGTCCTCCCACAGCCAGTCAAGGGTTCGGCCCCCAAGCCAACCCACACCCCCCCAAGCACAGGAAAAAACCCCCCAAGAACGCAGCAGAGATGCAGCACCGCAGGGCGAAGCTGCGGAAGAGCTTAGCGGGCCCCAGCAAGACTCCATACAGTATCCAAGCCTTCCGTGGAATCACCCACCTTATGTAGTAAGAAAATACAATATTTTATTTAGAATCACAAGCCTGTACACCTTCCAAACACTTTTTCACATTGTTGTGTGCCAAAGCACACTTATCATGAAGTGCCAAGAGTCTTTTCTCTGTCAATTTCTCCTTAATTTCTTTCCTTGTCTTCTCACCAAGTCCAAAGGCATTCTCCTTAAATGATTCCAATAGAAGTTTCAAATTCTCTACTAGAGTGAGAGATGTATCCATTAATGTATCGGGGTTAACTTCCTGCAATGTTTTGATGACATCATCAATAATATTGTTCCCTTTTGTTGTATTTCCAAGATTTCTCTTCTTCCAAATTCCTGGAATGCATCCCCCAAAACCAACTTATGAACAAGAGAAATCTTACCCAAGTCCACATTGCCTTGAATCATGAGAAGTTGTATAATTTCTAGTGGAATCACTGGATGGAATTTGATTTGCTTGGATAACAAGCCTTTCAAAACATCATTGTTGGAGGAGGATTCTTTAGGGGATCTTTGAGAATCTACAACCTTCCTTTGATCTTCTTCATTCTTCTTCCTCTACTTTTCTTTTTCCTTTTCTTCTATCTTTTCCTATTGCTTTATTTTATCTTATTCTTTTTCATCTTCTTCCTTGTTTCCTTCTTCATTTCTTTCTCCTTCATCTTTATCTTGTTCTCCTTTAGCTTTATCCTTTTCACCTTCATCTTTCTCCTTTTGTTTAGTATGCTCTTGAGGAACAACATCATGCCTCTCATCTTCTTCCTCAATTTTGTTTCTCTATCTCCAAAGGATCATTTGAAACACCTATATCTGGTGGGCTATCTGCAACAATTGTTTCCAGAGGAATGTCTGAGTCACATGTACCTAAAGGAATATATTCCTTACCATCTACAAAAAATTCTCAACTTCTTCTCTTGATTTAGGTGCAGAACTAGATGGGAGTGCACCAAACATGCCATAGTTCTTAGTCATACCTCTGATGGATTTTGTAGTTCCTTTCCTTATTTTCTTTATCTACTTCTTGTCCCTAGTCATCAAAGTGTTTACCCTTTTATTCATGCAAAACATCTTTGAGCATATTTTTTTTCATGGTTTCCAAATCATTTGGGGTCAAAGAGGACCCAATTTTCTCAAATGACAAGCATTCTTGATCTTCTCTTCCAACTCAATAGCCTTTGATCTCCTTTTCATTAGGGCTTCCCATAATTTATCAAGAACACTATTCTTAACATCATCCTAACTTACTTCCAAGGTAATGACATACTAAATAATGGCTAAAATTAAATTTTTCTTGTCCTCTCTTCCTACTTGATTATAATATTCTATTGTAGGCTTCAACATATCTTCAAAATGTATCAAGGTATTGACCAATTCCTCTAATCTAAAAGGGGAACCAGGTATTACTGGAGAGTCCTATAATTTCTAGTCCAAAGAGGATTCTTCTGACACTTTTTCCTTCTTTGGGTCTAGTTTGGTATACACATGAATACCAAAACCCTTTTCTTCATCTTCTTCAGAGGATGATACATAATGAAATATTTTGAAACAAACACTAGATTCCTGTGAAGCACCTTCACTAGAGGACATGCTACCTCTCTTCTTTCTTACCAATTTTGCTTCAGGTTCTTCCTCCTCTTCCTCTTGATCTTTAGTTATGCTAAGGTTATTTTCTCTTGTAGCCTTTCCTTCTTTCCTCTCTTGGATGGTGCCACTAGAGGAGTCTCTTTCCTCTTACAAGATCTTATAGAGGGTCTAGAAGGAGCTGGGCCTTTACCTTTAGAAGCACTAGGCTCAATATTCACTATAGGGGTTGCAGTAGGTTTTGAAGGAGTGGTCCTACTAGATCTCCTTGATATTGATGATTCTCCAACCACTTGTTCTTTCATGGATCTTCCTTGTTCAATTTTCTCATCAATTAAGCCAAGATTTTTAAGTATTTCATTTACATTCTTCCTTATCATAGGCTCTCGAAAATAGACTTCCAAGTATTTTTCTACATAAATGACAACTCTTGGTTCACTAATGTATTTAGGACTTTTCAAAAATACTTGCACATAACCTTCAACTTCATCCTTTGTAATCTCATAGCCCAATGGTTAAATATAGTTAGTGTTGGTTTCAACAACTTGAATCATGCACTCATTAGAGGACACAAAATATTATATCATTTTTGTACTTCTTAATACTCTTCTTTAGGATCCTTTCTCTTTCATTCATGTTTCTCTTGAATACATCAAAGAATGTTTTCATAGCATTTTCCCAACTCTTCAAGTCACCCAAATTGTGCATATAGTCAAAAATTTGATGAGAAACTAGTCTGGATGTGTCCCAAATCACCACATCATTTCTTCTAGGAAGTCTTCTGAGAAAGTAGAACAATAAACGCACAATCAAGGAGCTAAAATTAAAATAATATTTCTTCTCCCTTGTCATCTTCAAGTTCTCAAACAACTACTACTGAAGAAGTTCACAAACATCATAATCTACACCATTACCTACCATGTCATATTTGGTGTTAATTACTATAGCAGACACTATTTTCTCCTTGTTTGTAAAGTAGATTTTGTGTCCAATCATTATTGTTTCATACTTTATGACAATATTGGTAATATTTTTTGTTGGAAGATATCTCTTATCAATGTAGCATTAATGAGTTCCATCACAACTTCATTCTTCACATATTTCAACAGTAGTACTAGTCTGGTATCATAGAGTTTGATAACAACCTTAACCACTTCCTTAGATATAAGGTGAGATCTGTTAGTCCACAATAATTTATCATGAATTATACTAAGAGTGGGTGTGACATACTTGTCATCAAGTGTGGAACAAAAGTTAGGAAACTAATTCTGCCGATCCAACTTCTTTGAAACTAGATTTGCATATTCTAGATTTACCAAGAAATCATTCCTAATGAGATCATTTTTCCACATTTCTATAAATTTACTATGGTTATACTCTTCATTCCTAATATGGATGTACATTCTAGTGTATTAAGTGGGAACGATAGTGTAAGGAATAGATGAGAAGGTTCCCTGAGGGTCATCTTCAAAAACCTTCATAGAATATTTCTTATAGGACAGTCTAGGTCTTTCTGACACATTTACAACTACATGAGTTTTCATTCTTCCACAAATCAAGCTCACATAATTTCAAAATGTAGAATCACACAAACCCACAATATCATAGATGAGTAAAATACCTTTTTACTTTGCGAAAAACCAAAACTAGGGTTTGTACAACTCACAATTCAAATCACCTCAAGATTTCTCCAAATCACTCTCCAATTTCTTCAAATGTGTAAGTGATTAAAATTCCTTACAAATTCACTTTATTAATCAATTATTTTCCCTAATTCACATAAAATGTGGTAGATTTCAAAAATTTGATAAAACCCTTATTCACTACATATAAAAACCCTAATTTGCTCCATAATTGATCATGCTTGTAGCTTTTCTTCTAGCTCCTTTTGCATAAGTTATGTTTATCCATCCTTTACTACATATCTTTGTTTCAACATCTGACACAACAAATATCCAAGGGATTTAATCAATTTTTTGTCAATGCTCGCCCTAATACCATGCTAGGTCTAATTCCCAGAGGAATTGTATACATAGAATGAGGGCATAGACACATCTGTCATCTTTGGATCTTCTCTCTTCCTCCATATATTTTTCATTTCTTTCCTAACCTCATTCTTGTCAATTATCTTCATTGGTTTATTCTTATTTAGCAGATAAAATTTATTTCCTGCTTTACTTCTGCATACTCTTGAAATGTGTTTGGGTTTGTTGTAGTTGTAGCAAAAACATTTTTCTAATTTTTTTGACCTCTATTAACCCTTGATCTTCATTTATTTCCTTTGTTTCCAAACTTATTACATGTATTGTAGTAGCCAACAAAATATTGATCCATTCTCCATCCACTAAACCAATTCACCATTTGAGTTTTGCATTCACTAGCTCTATGTCCAACTTTCTTGCATGGAAAAAATTATTTGGAGAAGGAAATAGCATATTGGTTTATTACATTGCAAGCAAACACCATTGAAATATGGATACCTTTAAGAATTTTTTTGTCTAATAGGCAGTATTCTAGTAAAGTTTCTTGGATTTCTTTTATGTTTTCCCTTATTTTGAGTCTTTTTATTATCCAATGTGTTTGGGGTCTGCATATCCTTTAATTCTTCACATTCTTCCATTCCCAAAGCACCTTTGTCTTTAGTTGAATTCTAGCCTACAATCAACTCATCAAGCTTGGTGGAGCTTTTGTTTAAATTATCTTCATAGATTTTTTCTTTTTCCATATCTGCTTTCAATTTTACCACTTCTTGTTCAATCCTTGTGCATTCATCAGTCTTGCTTTGCACCACTGAATTCAGGAAATCTTCAATTCTCTTCTTTTCCTCTACTTGCACTTTCAATC
>VDFB02026320.1:151645359-151670591 GCA_007258455.2 Sequoia sempervirens
TGCATATCATATCATATCATATAAGAAACACTAATCATCTCATATGCATGTTCATCATCATAATATAGATCTGTTAGTCTAAGCATCTCATAAAACCATACATTTGCATAAAACATCCATTGCATAATCATATAGGCATCATCACATCATATCATCATTTAATTTGTTTAGGATAATATAGATTGGTTATTCTAAGCATCTTAAAACCATCTCATTTGCATCATCATCAAAAACCATCCATACGTCCATCTTGAACCTCTTTATCGCGAGATCGACCCTCAAATCGAATCTTTTCGCTTGATCTCTCGAGGGGGCAATGTACCAGTGTACTTCTTTCTGCTAGGGCATCAAAAAAAAATAAAAAAATTGAATTTTTATCACAACAAATTTATTCTTTAAACCAGCGTAGCAAATACATTGCTTCAAAGAGGTGGAAAATGTAGACATGCAAAATTGATGTCATGCATGTAATCTGGATTCACTAATTTGATGTCGTCCTTAATCATCCTATTATCATCATTTTCCCTCTTTAATTAAATAAATCATCTTTTGTTTAATTAAATCTTAAGTCATACTCCTTAAATCAAATAAATCAATTTTATTTAATTATCTTCAAATGTTCCTCATTTTAATTAAATAAATTAATTCTATTTAATTAAATTACTAATGTATCAATTTCCTCCCATTTGATTTAAATAAATCCAAGTATCTAAGTCAAAAGTCAAAATCACCTAATCTTCACTTAAATTAATCAAACCATGGTTAATGCTAATCCTAATCCTCTTTTCTCTAGATTTTGCAACTTTTGCTCATAAATTAATTTAATTGATTTATTAATTCATCATTTTCATTCAAAATGGCATCTTTGAGGGAATATTCTTCCAATTTGAATTTTCCCTCCCACATGTTTTGTCCTTTCCAACATAGCATTAACTCCCCTCTTACATGTCCCCCACTTGGCATTTAAGACTTTTCTTCTCCCTCCAACAAGCCATCTTTTGAATTTCAAATCTCTCCCTCTTTGGCACATTGACCAAGACGTGCACAACGTTCATCCTATCACATCTTGGAAAATGGCATCTTGTCATTGGTTTGTCTTTTGTCCCACATTCTTCATATCTTGCATTTTTCTATCATTCTATTCTATAAATAGAGAACCTCTCTATTGATTTAATCCTCCACAAATCTACAACTTCATGCAAAGTTACTCTCTTCACATTGAGAGCTAATTTTGTCCATTATCTTAGCATTACATCTTCAAAATTGGCTTATTAAGGATTGGGAAAGGGCTTCTTTACATAGAAGCACCAATCCACTATGAGATAGGATTTACTTCATGTTTTATATGCTTTAGTTATCTTGTCATTTGTTTGCATTTTGAAGCATGATATATTATTTCATAGGGATGTTGAAGGTTTGTTTTGTTTTAAAACACTAACCATGCTAATGTATTGTTTAGAGTTTCAGCCATTTGAAAATTTTCACATCCACGCTATCATTCACCACCTTAGTCTAATCTTCCACTAATGTTCCTTTACACCATGGTATAAACTACAATTTTGAAATCATACACCAAGATCATTTTTTTTGTACTCTCTCCTCTACTAATAGATATAATAATGATGATCAATACATAAGCATGTTCGATGGTAGTAATTTGAATTCAAGAACTTTTAAATCAAAAAGTAAAACACTAAAACGGAATCCATGGGAAGGTAAGTTTGGAGAAATAAGTTAACACAATGAAGCTAAAATTAGAGGAGGTCTAGAAATATCAAATTTACCAAAAATATGGGAGGAAAAATTCCCATAAGATTTAAATCTAGGATGATTAAAATGATGGAAAAAATTAAGCTCAAATAACCTTGATTGAGTTATGAGTTGGGAATGATAATAAATTGAAAATATGTCTATGAAATCATACACAAGAGATAAAATGGAGTATGTCTCAAATCAAGAAGGAATGTAGATGTTGAAAATATGTAGAATAAATTTGTCATGGTATAAAATTGATTCCATTTATGAGGTGACCATCATTGACTCTCTACACTGATCTAAAAATATTATGGTTGAAACCTAAGTGACTTTTGTTCAACCTCGAGTGACGCAAATTGATCTTTAGTCCATGGATATTTTCGAATAATTAATTAGAAATGTCTCTTTTATATTAAGTAAAATGTATAAATATAGGTGTAAATAAAGATAAGGTTGAGTAAAATGTTTAGAAATAAGCGTTTACAAGAATAACTATAAATGGATAGGGATTAGGAAATGAATCAAATTTAACACAAGAAAATGTCACTAACCAATAAATAATTTAACTCAAGAATATGTCACTTATTGATAAATAAATGTATTGAATTGACTAACCAAAAGTAAAAAAGAAAATTGTAAATTACATGAACATTCTAATTTTATTATTACACTACTAAAAATAATAAATATTAATTTAAATAAAACATTATTATAAACTAAAGTTAGAGATGACACTTTAATCATATAGATATTAGTTGATAATAGTTAAACATTGAATATTCAAAATGGGGTCACAGAAATCCATGATTAAATTTGACATTTAACTCTCAATGAAAAATAAATTTCCATTATAGCTGTTCACTCAGCTTTGTTACACAAATTTCCTATCCTTATATTTTTTTTCTGATTGGCTAATAATCTCCTCCTTCATTTGATTTGTTGTGGAAGTACATTAAGTGTACCTTATGAATTTGTTTTATATCATATAATCATTAAAATAAAGCCTTGAATGCAATCACTTTCATAGTGAAGCATAATGGGTAAAGTCTGTCAACAGTGATTGTAGGATATCTAATGAACAAATGAATTTTTGGAGTAGTTGGAATGATATTTGTTTCCTTTTTATCTCTTAAATGTGAAATGATACAAAACTGCAATTGAAAAATTGCTGTCAATGGACTGCTCTTATTTTGTTGGCTTCCAATGAATAGAAAAAAGATTCCTCTAAGGAGAAAGCAAGATAAATCTATTCAAGACAAAAGATTTCTCTTAAAGTGATTCTTTTGCAGTCCACGAGCGACCTGGTAACTGACTCGGTTTATAGTTTGATATTGTCCATTTTCTGTTTATCTAATTCCCTTCATTCATTTGATCAAACCTCGTACATAGTTGTCTAACAACTACATGTGGAAGATGGTCTAACGACTATTTTTTCTATTTTTTCATTCGATTTCATTGCGTACTGGACCTCAGAATCAATTATTCTTTTCATTGGATGTACCCTCCGACCTGATTTCAGTTCTAAAGAGGAGAGGGGCCAGTACTTAAGAGCTCTTTTTTATTGTTGGTATAGTAGGGGAGAGGGGCCCATAGTGGAGTGGGCTCTAATAGTGGGGATATAAGTAGTCTTTAGTGGGCCTCATAGTGGAGCACCTTATTATCCAATTACAAAACACTTTTTCTCCATAAAGTACACAAACTGACAAATCATGTGATGCCACATTAGTGCACCAAGAAAACATGACTTAGTGCACCACTATCAGTCTCACTTTTTTTTTTGGGCATTTTTTGATACCTCAACAAAAAGCATGTTGATGTGGCATCATATTTTATGATCTGACCCTAAAACGAAATATAGAAGCATGTGAGTTGCCAAATAAACTATTGTACAAAATTGGAAGTGATTTGAAATTTCCACATAAGATTTTGAGAAACACGAAGTAAGGGTGCTCCACTATAGGCCCCTCTCCCCTACTTATCTGGTTAGTATAGTATTTGTAGTTATAGGATTTAGTCACAAAATTATTGGGTCACAATATATATGTATTAGAATACTACATATTGTCTTTTTATCTTATGATAAAAGTAAAATGTGAGTACAATAAATATCTTGTATTTTAATATGAATTGTGAAAGGTTGTCAAAATATTTTAAATAATTTAATATTGGAGACACATTTAAACAAACCGAAGGTCTTATGAAATTCTGTGTAACCATTGCATTGTCTCAAAGTTACCTTGAATGATTACTGACCCCTCTCCCTTAGAAAAAATTACAATAAGAACCCTATGGTTACTTTTTTCTTTTTACACAAAAGAAGTTGAATTTTCATGGTGAATTTCCTTAAACTGTAACTTTAAAATTTGATTTTAAAACTAGAGTTAATGAGCCCAATATGATGTATATAAATTTTTATGTTTCCTTCAAATGGTTTTTACAACTCTATGCTCATTTTATACTTAAATAATATTTATAGAAATTAATTGTGTAGTGTGTGGCTATATTAGAAGAGACATCCTTTACTCAATGTTGGCTTTGGTGTTTTTATTTTTTAATCTTTTTAATTATTTGGATTATGTTAGTTTGTAATAGAAGCAATGCCTAGTATGTTTTTGAAGACCAATCCCTCAAGCCTTGAGTTTTCTTTGGTAACTACTTACCCAAGAGTGATAAATCACCTAGACAAAACAATTTTAAAATTTTGGAATGCATACTTTCTTACCTACAATGGCAATACCCAATCATGTGTATTCTATTTGTACATATTTCTTATATACCATTTTTATTGCTCTTAATCATATAGTGTGCATTGAGATATCAATAGTCAACTTGTGGCTATATTACTCTTAATTAAGTTACATGATCATTAATATAGTCTTAAATAGGTAGTTAAGTTAGTTGGGGTACTATCCATGGCATAGGTAGGGTACATATAGGAGCTAGTGGTTAGTTTATGATCATGATATTGTGAATTGTGTTATTCGTGAATACTTTTAGAGAATTGCCCAGTAAAAAAGACTTATTAATTTCAAATATTATCAAGTATATCTTGCATTTTTCTATTATATTATTTTATTGTAATAGTTATTGCATTACAATTGAGATCTAGGCCCTAGTAAGTTATAATAAATTCTCTATTTTACTTTAGTTTATTTTGTGTATTTTATTCAAAAATTAATTTTTTCACACCGTCGTAGGGGCTAAATTCTTTAGATTAATTAAATTTTATTTGTGTAATTTATTCAAAAATTAATTTTCCACACCATTGTAGGGGCTTCTATAATGCCCCAAGCCACACACCTAGGACATTAACCAATTGATTTTTTTTAAAGAATAACACTATGATATGACAACATCATGTTAGTTTGTACAACAACATGCACACAAGTGTTGTGCAAAGCTCAACATCACAAGAACACTAACACCACAAATGAAATCACCATTACTATAAGTGAGGTGGTACAAGTGGAATACTTACCAAGCATGCGATCAATTCGCTATGATGGACATATTAGAGAGTGGAATGAAACCAAAATAAAAAAAAAATTAGCTACTAACCCATTATTGTGCTCTCTCATAAAGAAACACAATTGTAGGTCCAAAGAATCATAAATCTTGAATCCAAACAAAAATACACTTTAAGACACAAACAATACCTAACCATAATGTAAGAAAATCACAAGAAGTTTCCTTACAAGGAGGTATAGTCCCTCCACCAATTAAAACAACATAGGGTTTCTTTCAAACAATGAAACACTTTCCATTATAAAAGGTACCATAACTCTCAAGAAACAACACTTGTAAGAAAAGTGAAAACATGGAAAGACTCACCAAACCAATGGAAATAATTTTCATGACTAATTTTTTCTCAAGAAATGGTCAAAAAAACCCACTACCTAACAAAGTAAGGGACACCGACGTGCTAGAGGACTATAGCTCCTATAATGGACACTAGCATGCAATGAGTATACTACCACCTAGGAAGGACACTAGTGCACCACTCCATAGGTGTCAAAAAATGGATTAGCATCATATAACTATGTTGATGTCAAAAAATGTGCTAGAGTTCTAAATCTACATTGTAGTCCTAACCAAATATTAAATGAATGATTGCATTTAGGTCTTATACCCAAGGAAAAAACTTTGAACTAACAAAAATAATAATACAAGAAGAGACTCCAAAATAAGTCTAAGGAAACAAGGGACCAATGAAACATTCTTGAAATACCTTTTTAGCCCTTCAACCCAAGGGAGAACAAAAATTACACCACCAAATGGTGGGTTCTCACACACAAAACCCTAAAATGTGAGATAAACTGCATAAAAATCAACCAAAGTTGAAAAATTTATAACATAAGAGATTCATTTTTATCTCAAATCTGAATTTTCTCTAATTCTATTTTACTAATATAAGTAGAATGAAAGAGTTCATATGAATCCACATTAACATTATCTACACCAATATCAAGAAAACATGAAAATAACTATAGATCCACCATCATTTATGTGGGAGGTGTCATGCCCAATTTCTCAAGTCAAGTCTTGTTGCATTAAAATACATAATAATTTTTTTATTTTTTTAATTTATTTATTGTAAGGAACCTTTTATTACCAACAACCCATATGATGATCAATGAAGACAAATATCCAAGCTAATTTGGAGACTCACCAAGGAGTAGTGACTAGCTTTCGCTCTTATACACGATAACCTATGACCCCTACAGTTCTCCTTAGATCCCATAAGTTTTCCTTTACACTAGGGGTGGACACTCCATCCAAATAGAGAAGATTTCCCCTCCCATAAAATTTAAGGTTACATCAATTATTAGTCGAGATCACCAGTTGCAAAGGTACCAACTTCCTAATGCTCAAATGTATTTAAGGGTTGATGTGCCTAACTCAAATCCTTTTAGAGAACCCCTCCTAACACTTGACCCATACGATAAGTATAGATATTTAACCCCCACTACAAGAGAAAGAGAAAACTCCACAAAGATCTAATACAAATAGCAGGCCAATACTCAATATAATCGTAGAGATCAAGTAACTACATGAGTCTTTAAGCTATTGCAATTACATGTGATCTATGAATGTCATGAATGATTATAACGAAAGTAGTGATACCATAACCCAAATTCTATCTACTCTTAATAAAAATGAGAAGTGTTCTTCTTTTTTTCTATTTAACCATCACAATTACAATTACACCTGCTAAGAGCCCTTAATATTTCTAATATAATTCATTCTTATCATAACTTAGAGATAAAGATAAATAATTAATTATCAATACAATAATGTTCTCTTTTTCATATATATGAAATTGCATAATATAAAATCTATACAATTCATAATACTTAAATTCAAATTTCCTCAATATTAATATGAGAATAACACTTTTGCTAAGTAAAAAAAATAAATCTAACAATTAATTCTTAATTTTGTAGCTATATAGGAAAGAAAATGTTTATTAGAGAGAGGCCATATATATATATAATCATATATAACCATATATTAATTACTTTTGGAAGACAACAATATGGTCACTCTTGAATAGGATATTATAATATTAATAAGACAAGATTTATTCATCACACCTTAATCATAGAATACTTTTGGTTTCAATCTCATCTTAGTATCAAAAGGTAGGTCCATATTATCCTCTTTTGTCTAAGTTAATATGAATAATTTATGATAGTTTCATATTATAATGTATGGAGCTATCAGACACTTATAAGGCGCTATTGTTCATACTCTAGAAATAACGGAATATTTGCCAAGATAACTCTCAACATAACCATAAAAAAAATATGCCATCAACAAATTTGCCCTTTTTTTTTTCTTAACAATATTCATAGACAACATGCCTTATTCATCAACATTTTTCCTACTTAATTTTATTCCACTTAAGTCTTACATATAGATTAACTTACTTTAGGCGTATAAATCATAAACCAAATGAAAACGCTAGCACTAAGCCCCCAACAGTCCCAAGGAATACCGTCTAAAGAAGAGATAGTAACTTTATGGATTTAAAATAAAGTATATATATATTTCATTTTATACGTATTCATTTATACATTTATTTTTATATGAAGATAAAATTACAGCCCCTAACTACATCCACGTTTTAATATTTATGTGGGCATGATATGATCGATTTATTTAGATTTATCAACTAACTTGAATTAAGACATACTTGAGTTAAGCAACCATAGAAAATTGTACGTTTCAGCACTTTCTATGTTATATATTGACTCGTGCTTAATTATATTTACATATAAATGATAAATTTATAAATCTGAAATGTGGGACTCTGTATACCTAACTAAAATTTAGGTCGCATGATTAATCTGCCTCACATTATTTTCTTACTCTGTTTTTCCTTAGCCTTCATTTTTCCTGTGCCTGGAGGAACTAACAGGGTGACAGAAAAGGAGGGAGGATGAGAACCAGTCGCACACGCTGCAAGGCAAAACTACCATGGGCTGGCATTTTCTTTCATTTACACAGCAACCATTTTCGTTTTCCTCTCTTTTTTTATTTTTGTTTTGATTTCATGCTGCCAGGACAAGTGCTGAGGATTATATTCTATGTTTTCAGCAGGTGTTGGCTGGAAGAGATCAACCGTGGATGCCACTAGTGCCCAAATAAAATTAATATTATAATACATATTGCTGTATATTGCTGGCAATGCATGCTCATTAGCAAGAATTCAAAATGATTAGATATGGGGCAGCATGGTTAGTACCAGCATTTGATGAGGGTTTTGTTTTAATTTTGTCTCTATTTTCCAGTTGCAGATTTTAACATTCATCCTCCTTGTCTCTCTCTAAAAGCTCAATTTATTTCTCTTATTGCATATTTCTATGAATTTAATTTAATTCGCTTTATGCAGATTTACAGGAATAGATGGGTTTAAAGAGCGAAGGTTCCTTTGCAAAGGCCCTAAAATTTAATAGCTAGAGACAAGTTATTAATTTGTTAAATTTATTTGTTTTCTATGGATAGAAATTCTGTAATGCAAGATTTTAAAGGAATTCATAAAACACAGATCTAATAACATGTACTGCAAAACTAATTTTGGTTGAAAGTTACTCGGGCTGCCAAATGAAATGGATAGCAGCTATTCTTGAAAGGAAATATAAACTGTTCTGAGTATACAATGTCACTAAATTGAAAAATAGATAGAACAGATAAAACCATAGTTACACAATGCTATCATACAGTATACATTGCTCTTCTCACTTTATTCTTCTCTAGTTATTTTTCTACCATAGCCAGTAAAAAAAAAAAATTGTAACATCCTTACCATGAGGAGATCTCAACTGCCCTGTTACCTGTAACTTTTTTCCAAACAGGTCAATTATGACTTTAACCAAAATAACAAGCCATTTCCAGTGATTTTCAGTTTGCATTAGCATAAATAAATAAGTAAAATCAGTCAATGAGATGGATAAAACTCTCCACCCTTCCTTTTTGGTGTCATTAAGCCAAAATGGCTCTAGCCAACCCCCAAGCCAAGAGAACCCACAAGACCCCAAATTGTCACTTTCATAGATTTCCAAACTCATATACATACCCAGATTTTAAACTCGCATACACAACCAGAAAATGATTAACTCCCATCATGACTCAATGCAGTAGGAAGAACCAGCACATGAAGTAGGATTTTGTTGATTTATGAAGAGCATTTTTCTTAAGCTAAAGGAATCCACAACTACCAGATTTACAGTTCCTTAAGAGGTTTGACCACAAAGAAAATAAGCGGCATTTTACTAAGAATTTCAAACATGGAAGGCCTACCTCCCAAAATGCAAGATCCCATGGAGAGCTGCAGGTGGCATCCCTTCTTCCATCATGTTTTCCCTTCCTTTTTACCATGCTTCGTTCTTCCGAAAACAACCCAGGCAGCCCCAAACAAAGCTCAAATTAATTTTTATATTCACCTCCATCTCAGCCCTAACCCTAAAAACTGCGGTTAGAGACTACAAATTTTATTTTTACCAACCATCACTTATTTCCTTTATCTATTTATTTTCTTTATCTATTTATTTTCAATCTTACTAAATGGTTTGCAGAATGGTAGACGGATAGCAATTTGCTCTTCAACTTCAATCATAGGGAAACACAACCTACAATTTTAGTGGAGAACTAGAACCACCAATAACCTTTAATACTCAATTTATTTGGTTCCCACAATGAAGTAATATTTAACTCAAAATTAAAACGACAACACATGTTGCTTCACAAGTGTGAAGTAGAATGACTAGGGTCTTGTGAATTCTCTCATCTTCCCATTGACTTTTGTGCATATATATATTTTCTCATTTCAATGTCATTGCAATATGATATAAATAATTGAAATAAGATATTCTTAATTAATTTAATACTTCATAAAATCAATTTACATACCTTGATCGCACCTTGGTGGCGTCACATAGATACTCGAAATCTGATTTGTTGAAGATTAATATACACAAACCTTGACACTCAATGTTAGCAACCTTATATCATTCTCCTTAGAAAAATGAATAAACTACTAGATTTAAATTTACTAAGACTAGAAAATCTTAAATTCACCTTTACAGGTCACTCAATCATTTAAATCAATTACTCCTTTAATATTTACTCTATTACCAAGAATGATCCAATTAAACTACTCTTGGATAAATTTGAATAACTTAAATCAATCTACTAACAAAGTTTCACATTGCAATCCACTAGACTAGAAATGTACTATAACTACATATGCCTTTTGTATCAAAAACTTCCTCCCATAACAAAAGGAATAACTAGTGAGTCACATATTAAACCCTTACTCTAGAGGCATCATAAGCATGATTACATACAATGTTATAATTGAAGTATCAAGTTGCTATGTTTAAGTAATGTTTTCCTTGACAATGTGCTAAGAGTTTAAATAGGGTCAAACATTTCATTGTTAAGGTGATACAAATCCTATAATATGAATTCAATAATAATAATAACAAAAGTGTAAGGATTCACCTCTTTATTCATTGTCCTTTCTCCTCCCTGGTTTGGGACAAACTTCTAAAATGCTGGCATTTCTCTTGGGCCCCTCCGGAGTTTGTTGAGGATTTTTTTGTTCAATGGAAACTGCCCTCTTTCAACCCCTTTATTAAAAAACTTTGGGCCTTCTCATTCCCCCATTTGGCTTGGGGAATTTGGAAAGAGAAACAACCGGATTTTCAGGGATAAGGAATCTTCAGAGGAAATTGTGTTTGAGAGAATTCGTAGAATGATCAAGGAAAATTTTTCTATTGTCCCCTTTAGGGAAGATAAGATTGATACTGTGGCTTGTTCCCCTTTTGATAGCCTGATTGCTAGGGAATGGAGAATTAGTTGGGATATATCCATTGCCCCTAATTCTACCAAAAATCCTAGGGTTGGAATTTGCTGGAGTTTTCCTATGGAAGGATGGGCTAAAGCCAACTTCGACGGGGCGGCCAAGGGAAACCCAGGAAAGGCTGGGTGTGGTGGGGTCTTAAGAGATTCGGCAGGTAACTTTATGGGTGTTGTTGCCTCTCCCTTGGGAATCCAAACCAATCACGTGGCGGAAGCGGCGGGGGCTTATTACATAATCAACTTGGCTGCGGGAATTAAATGCAAAAATATATGGCTTGAAGGTGACTCGAAAAATATTATTGATAGCCTTTGTGGCAGATCACAGCCCGCATGGTCGATAAAAGATTGGATTGATGATTCTAAGGCCTTACTTAGTAACTTTGATAATATAAAAATAACTCATGCCTACCGTGAGGCGAACGCGGTTGCTGATTTTTTTGCCAATGAGGGAGTTAAGAGTGACACTTTCCTTACATGGCATAAGAAGACCGAATTCCACTCCAATGTTCAAGCTCTTTTGGAGTTTGATATGGTGAACGAAAAAAAGGTGACGTCATGTCATAATGAGAAAGGTACGATTCATGAATAGCAAAATATGAAGATTTAATGGGGCCGAGTGGATCCGGATGATTAATTATCTTCTTTGGCACATTTTGTGGGTCCTGAGAAACAAAGGAACTTTCTGGAACATGACTTCTTTCTGTAACAGTATTCGCATTAACCTGTGTATTATGGGTGGGGAACTGAAGAGGGTGGAGCCTACCAGCTTTGAATCACACACCAAGAATGCTAAAGCTTGGAGTAAAATCAGAAAGGGTGGATTACTTCCGTTCATTGAGAAACTCCATGGCCCTAAGGAGGAGATTACTGACTTCTTTGAGAAGAATTGGAATGATGGGGAGGTTTTCCTATTTGGGAGGAAAGTTCAAATTGATGAAGCCCTGATTGCAGAGGTCACGGGCATTCCGATGGAAGAACACAAATTCTTTAGAGACAGGAAATTCTCCAATGAAGTTGTTTTGAAATTTCCCAAATCTGAAAGTTCTGGCGTCCGCCCCATGCCTGGCCGCATGTCGCGCCGCGTGGTGCCACGCCGGTTGTGGCCGCTTCAAGGGTCTATGGTTTTCACTTCGTCAGCTTAATCACCTTCGCAACGGTCTCTATCCCCTTCTTCTCGTTTCGATAATTCGATTTTTCAGCTTATCGGTTTTGAGATTCCTATTTTACCCTTTCGTAATATGCTCCACCTCTCCTAACCCTTCTTGTTCTCATTGAGCTTATTAGTGATGATACCGGAAGCTCGTTTATATGAGTCCAAACCAGCTTCTCCCCGGATCATCCAGGCTCCTCGCGCCTCTTTTTTGTTCCCTCTCATGATCGGTTCTTTAACCTCTCGGAGTTTTGCTCTGCCTCGAATTCCTCTCGGGCCACTCTAACCCTAATGCCACAATTTGGCTTCCACTTTGAATTTCAAGCATCAGTTGTTTCTCACTGGCACTCTGCCGTTTGGCACGCTTGGGCCAAATGGATGAACCTCACACCCCTTAATATTCCCGCCCAGGAAACTTGAGCTCCAGAGGGAGTCGTATGTTTTGGGGGCCTGTGGTGTGCGTGACCCCCTTTTGCCTTTGTTGGTAATGCCAAAAGCTACTCCCAGGACCAGCTCAATTCTGCCAAATGGGTTTTTCATGAGGTAAGTGAGCTGAAAACAAAAAAATTGTCTCTTCATAGAAAACTGGGGGAAATTGAAGTTAAAGTCCCTGGGCTTATTCAGCTCGAAGCAGAGAAGCACAACAATATGAAGGATATTCCTCAAAAGGACAACACTATTGAAAATGAGCTTGAAAAAATCAAAGGAACCTTGAAAAAGATCGCTGAGCAAAATTGCAAAATTGCCAGACATAACTCTGCTATCATCAAGGCTCTTTCTGAAAGACTGGAGAAAACCCAGAAGAGAGCTCTGATTGTCGACCTTGATTAGGAGAAAGACCAGGATGAGGAAGCTGGCATATCTAAACGTACCAGATCTAGCACGAAAAGGAAAGTCCAGACTACCCCTAGTATGGCTCAGATATTTATGGAGGGGGCTCAGGAAATGGCAGACTTGGAGGAGGTTGCAGATGAGCTCCTGAACTCTATGAATTAGTGGTGGCCGGGCCCTACTTCTTCTGTTTGCTGGCTTCTTTGAGGCTTTTTGTTGCTGCCTGTTGATGCTGGTTTTATTTTCTCTGGTAGTTTTTTTGTTTTTTGGACCGTTGTTTTGGTCTTCTCCTGTATTGTTACTTTGTGGTTTCGGGTCCCTATAAAACCCATTTATCCCCCTTTTATCAAAAACAAAAGTGTAAGGATGAATTGTCTTTTCAGCTACAATTGCAAGAGTAGATAATCATGAGGGAATTTATAACTATCTTAAAGTACTATTTCTTTATAATGCCTAGATAGGGTATAACAATCCCGAGTCACATTATTTATTATACTTCAATGACATTAAAAAAATATCCCCATTCATCAATGAGAGTACGGGGCTTATAACAAAACCTATACAGCTCCATAGTCATTATGCATGTGGAGGCCAACATTTATAACTTACAATACTAAAAACACATTAAGCGACTATTTCCACACTTGAGTCCATATCTAATAGCATTGATTGAGTGCATTTACATTGTTAATGTTCTACCCATGTGGCCCACACAATCTACACCATATTTATCCTACACAAGCATACACCACAAGGCTCATACTCGATCAAGTATGACTAATTATTTAGTTTAACTTGACTAACTAATAATAATGGAACCCATAAGAGGAAACACATATGTTGTGTCCTTTGCACAAAAATTGAGGCCTTACAGGAGGTTTACATTTTGTCCAATTAAAAGTTCCAACATGCAACATATTACAAGTAAAAAAGAGGATTTAGTCATACATTGTACATTTTACATAATTTTACAAAGACGATTGAAATTGAGGCAATGCATAGAGAACCTCCACTTGTACATTAATTGAAGCTTCTCCAAGATGAAGCCTCCAAGAACTCTAATGCCCAATTTTAGTTCTATGCCATCAATCATGTGGTACTGTTAGGTCTACCCCATCATTCTAAGATATAGTCACTTAGGTGCAAGAAGAACATTCACACAAAAAAAGGGGAACATGGGTCATAAACATACCAATCAATGAGAAAAATCTTAATATCCACATGAAATTAAATGAGATTTTAAATAATCATCATAGCATACATGTGATACAAACATGATCAATATAAAATATATACAATCCAACATGCATGATCATCATCAAATGCATACTAGGGTAATAAGGAGTATCATCCAATCACAACATAAACATGCTCAAGGGGAAAGCCTCACCAAAAATAAGAATGATGGATAATCCACATCACACAACATAAATATTCCAATTAAATAAACCTAAAATTTAGGTATAAACGTGTTCATAGATGATGTCATCTAGCCACAACATGGCTAGAGATGGGTCTCACATTTGACACATTGTCCAATGACATGAAGGATGATGATCATAGAGAAAGGAAAGGATTGTCATCATTGGAGCATGAAGGTATTTGATATTTTACTTGATTATGTATGCTCTTTCACCATATAAAAGGTATAACCAAGTGAAATCCACCACCCACTTGGGTGTGGCATGTCCCTAGCTAGTCATACAAAGCCTATACAAGTGCTCCAAGTATGTTTCCACCATATATCCCAGTTCATTTTAATTACCCATTATTTTTAAGTTTTCATTTAATAAATCTACACATTGTAGCCACGAAGTCACTTCTAGACTTGGGGCAATATCTAGAGCCATTCGTTCCTAGCCCTATACCTCAAATCCCAACTTCATAAATTCAAAATACTATTTGAGCATATTATAGATTTTAGTGCACAAAATTAGGCAAAACAAATTTAACATGGTCTCAAAATCTTCTCAATAAAAAAATATTAATTAGACTTTATTTTCCACATTACAATTCATCTAAATTCATCCATAATTTCAAATTTTAAAAATTATTTTTTAACTTGGAAAAAAGGATAAAATTTTAAAAACCTCATTAAAAAGTGCTTCAATATTTGAAATATTTAAAAAAAAAATTAAAAAATATACCCTTTTGATCCTATGATGAACAACATCAAAATTTTGAAATCAATTTCACATTTAAAAGGTTTTACAATTTTTTTAAAATAGTAAAGACAAATGTAAGAAAATATTCAAAACTTTTCAACTTATATTTCAACCAATTAAAATGCATGAAATTGAATCTAAAATCAAGGCCATATTCCTTTATATAGGTAAGCATGACAAAGATTTAAGGAAAGAATAAAAAGCATGGATAAATTTTGGGAAAGATACCTCAATTTTGCACTCATCAAATACCATTTTTTTTCAAATTTCTCTAATTAGAGAATCCAAGGCAAGATACAATACAACCACACACCCAAAATACACATTCCAATACAAAATAATACAACTAAAATCTTTATTTTTCAAATTTTTGAGATAGATGGTTTGAGAGAGCATTTCCAAAATGAAGGAAAAGAAAATAAAAGACTGTCTTTTCCCTTTACCTCTCCTTTTCTTTATTTTATAATTCTAATTTCATTTTCACTTTTTACTTTATTTCTATTTTCCTTGTTCACTAAAATATAATTTTCCCTAAATTAAGTATTCCTAAGTTATATTATTTTCAAAGGTAAATAAAATAATTCTAATTAGGAGTTTTCAAGAATTTATAATTTAATTCCCTTCCTAGAATTTAAATAATTTAAATTTATTTTTCTATACAAATATTTTTTATTAAAATTAACTAATTGCAACAATTACATATCATATCTAATGCATATTTTAAATATATATTTTTCATTTTTATTTTCTTTCCCAATTTACCAAGTCATAATGAATTAAAAAATCAGTGACATGTAATACTTATTTTCAATCATATTTTCATGCAAATGGAAAGATAACCAATTATAACTTCTATCATGCATTTGTTGGTTTTCCACAACAAATAAAGTACAAAATCACCAACAATTTAGGTCCAAAAATATAAGGGAAAAATAAGGCTCATCTCACACTCAAACTAAGTGAAATGGAGGCTAACAAGTGCTAAACCACAATTGGGGAAATAACTCAAACCTATATAACTAGGTATGGAAATAGCCTTGTAACTATACCTTCACACTTGATTAACACATTAAGCATACCTACTCCACATTATAGTATCCAAAGAAAATTAGTCATCTAATGGGATTGAATATCTCATACATCATATCAACGACATAATTGTGATACATATACTAATATTTACAAATTAAAGCACTATGATAAACTAGCTATAGATAGCAAAACTCATATATCACACATAATATAATACTAAAGAAACATATACAGTCCTTATGAGAAACTTGGAACAATTTTTTATATGCATACCAATACAATGAAATAATGTTCACAACAAGGACTATCAATAAAAATGTGAAGTTGAAACACTAGTAAATATTGAATATAATAAGAACAAGCATGTCATATACATCCCTTAGCACATAGAAAATAATTTCAATCAAACACATCACAAAGAAATGAATGGGTGGGAATTATAGCTTCAACAAGAGGCAAAGGAAGGAATTTTGTTACATATAGGAAATATCTTCAAAAGGATAGTCTAATAATTGAGGATAAGAGTTTTATATATATTTTTAAGTATCTTAAGGATAATATTTCATGATTGATGGAGGAGATTAAAGTGTTCATTAAGAGTGAAAAATATATGAATTATTAAAAAAGAAATTCTCTTGGGAGTTCAATTGAGTCTATGTGGGAAGATTCACATAATGCTATTTGGGAAGAAGATGTGCCTTCGAATAGACATGATAATTTTTTGATTGATTTAGATCTAGTTATGGATCACCGCCCAAATAATTTTACACATAAGAAATTCACATCAAATGTGGCTATTAAAAGTTTGATGGAAAGCATCCTACCTTTTGGCTTAGCCAAATGGAGTAGATCTTTGACCTTCATGATGACATCCCACTTTGAATAAGACCAATTAATTTGGTAATGTTGGTTATGCAAAAAGAAAAAAAAAAGAGATATGTTGTGAGATGGTTTATATTCTAAGAGGGAATCAATATAAATTATGGGGAAAATATTATAGATAGTTACTTTAACTAACTTACAAAATAATAAAATATATATAGACAAGGGCTATACTCAATGGTTCCCAATTTTGTCTTTTAAAGGAATTGTTTAAATTAAAGGATTCAAAAGGCCATGCCAAATATGAAGCATGCATATTTCATCCAAACCATATTTCAAAAGCAATTATTGTGGAAAGATAAGTAAACAAATTTATATATTAACTAATATGAGAGGTTATTGTTAGTGTGAAAAAAGTTATTAAAAAAATTATAATCATGCAATCATAAAAATAACTTGCCTTGAATGAATCACTCTCATAGTGAAGCCTTCTCAATTGCGATTCATGTATATCTAATGAACCAATGATAGCGATCATGTTTGGAGTGGTTGGATAAAATGCTACCAAACTGCAATTGAAACATTTCTATCAATGGACTCCTCTTGTTTTGTTCATTGTCCCCCAAGAACTGGGTGCTCAATGCACTCTTCTTATTTTGTGGCTACAATGAGTAGACAAAAGATTCCTCTAATGGAGAAAGCAAGATAGATATATTCAAGACAAAAAATTTCTCTTAAAGTGATTCATTACTACTCTTCCAAACATATCCTAAATTGTGTGCATCATTACTAGTTCTAAAATCCTAGTAGTCTCATTAGTAAATTTCCATATTTAATAACATTTTTATAAATTATAATAATGTTTATTTTTAATTAATAGATAAATAGTTTTTGAAGGGGCCCCAAAAATATTTACAAAAAAAAAAGCTTACTAAAAAGATAAGACAAGGAAAAATAAGCAACCCCAAAAGCCAAAAAAACAACCACTAAGATGAAGCTTTACAAAAATAGCAACAAACTTGAAACCATCAACAAAAAAACATCATAAAAGAAAACATCAATAAGAAACTATTGAAGATTCTTCAATATCCCCGCTACTTCTAGGTCCCTAGAAATGACCTACTCATGCATCTTGACAACCTCTACTAGTTCCCAAGCTAGAATCACGGTGTTTTTCTTCTTTTTCTCCATGTTTGAATGCTAGGACTAGTATTCGTACCCTTACCATGCTCACCCTTCAAAGAATGATCCTCCATTTCATCAACATATATTCCCTTAATGATCAATTCCCCATTCCATTTACGTGCCTTCTCATTGAACAAAGTCAACCCCTGCATATTGTTTTATAGGGAAGCTTGACTAACTTGCACTAGAGTCTTCAAGTCATCGTGAATCTTACTAATCATCTTCTCAAGAGAAGTAATTCTAGATTCATGATCTTGTCTTGATTTTGATGCATTATCAACAACTCTATTAAGGATTACA
Source organism: Sequoia sempervirens (assembly GCA_007258455.2). Taxonomy (NCBI): domain Eukaryota; kingdom Viridiplantae; phylum Streptophyta; class Pinopsida; order Cupressales; family Cupressaceae; genus Sequoia; species Sequoia sempervirens. Next base: position 151,663,966 of record VDFB02026320.1, read on the forward strand.
TTCATTTCCTTGATCTGATTATACATATAGTCACATCCATTTTGCTATTGTTAATAATTCTTGCATTTATCATGGCCATCAAGCTTAACTTGATGTTTAATATATTTTTCATTTCAAAAAAGAGCCATTTAAAATGTTTAAAAAGAAACCCAATCCCATCTTCTCACCATCATCATGACAACACTAATATCATCCTTCTCATAGTTGATAGTCTCATCAAGTAAGCTATCTGATCCCTCGGGATGAACCTCCTAGTGTATGTCACCTTGAGTATATATTTTAGCTTTACATTTTCTTGTAGTACTCAGATTTTTTATTGTCCATTTCTTAGAAACAATAGGGGATTTATCTAAGTGCACCATTTCCTTACCATCCTTATTCACTTGAAAATCCTCATCTAATTCCATCAACTTCTCAAGATTCTCTCCCACAACCAAAATAACACCTTGATCATTTTCCTTGCCATTCATTGCCTCAACCATTTTCATAACCTCCTATCCCTTTTCCCTACCACTCTTTAGGTTTTTCTTCACCATAGAGCCCTTACTCTTGACCCCTTTAGAACCTTCCACCATAGAAATTCTCCTTTTAGCATTAGGAGGATCAGATGAATCCTCCATTTTAGAAAATTTCCCCCCTTACTTCCTTCAAGAATTAATTATAGGCTCAACAACTTGGTCTTTCTTACCTTTATTCTTAACAACAACAGAAGGAGACACATCATCTTCATCTATCTGGTAGCCCTTGACCAAGAGGGAAGAGCATCCTTCTTAGCCTGTTTCCCAGCCTATTTATCAAACTCCTCTCGAGGGACAAAATAAACTTTTATAGAATTTGAACCTCCATTCACCTAGTCCTTATCATCAGAGTCATTTCTAGTCTAATAACCTAAGGATACATCCTTAACCATGCAGGCTTTGGCCAATTTAGGAGCTTTAGGCATATTATATTTTTTTTCATATTCGATTATCAACAATATTAAATGCTCATGTAAAAAAGTATTGTTAAGGTTTTTCTAAATTCATTGATCCCATTCTCCAAAGATAGCAACAAATAATATTGGATGGAAACCAATTTGTTGCACCTAAAGTGATTAAGGAGCATAAAATGAAAGCCATAGACTACAAAGAATCTTCCATCAAGAGTGAAATAACTCATTATCACAATGGCCACATCCCCCCAAATAGGTTTGATGGAATGTCTATCATAGCCTCCATAGGTAGATTTCTTCAACATCTCCTTCTCCTTCTCCTTGAAGAATTTATCTTCAAGGTTAATTTTGGCATTGACCTTTCTCTATAGAATTTTTTCCTTTAGAAGATAAACCAACAATATTAGTATGAAGTCCTTCATGATGTTAAACTCCATGCCGAAGAATCTCAATACTCTATTACTCTAGCCATTGACGAACACTTGGGAGATTTGGGAATCAAACCCATGAAGTCTCTGAATGTAATGGGTAACCCCCCTTTATCTAAGATATCCCAAACCAGCTCATTCTCTTTAGTCTCCTCATAGGTCATAGGCTCCACTCTACATCGATCACCCCATATGGTCAAGTGTGCACAACTCAATGCAAAACTCACCCAAAATTGTCTTGTAGGTGAAAGAAAACTCTAGATGCATAGAAAGAGCTAGAAGAGAACAACCACAAATCATGTGTTACTGACAACATAAGAAATATATATCATCATATCCTTTACTTGGAAAATCTTGCCATAAGCTCTACCATCATTATCTGGATAGGAGCTGAATTGCACTTTTCTTTTCAACTTAATGTTCAGGGATTATTATGCAATGAACGAGCCCCTCTAGGTCCTAATACTCCTACCATCTTGTAATGTTTGATCATGTTTGATAAGATTTTGAATTTCAATAGGAATAATTTCATGAGAATACAATCACTTAGGAATAGATGAGACCCCAATATTGGCTAGGAAATCATCCAACCCATAGCTCACAATAAACGTGAGAGACATGAAACTCCTCAAATGAGTTAAGGATACAAATAGAGTCCTTTATAATATTATCAATGGTCCAAGAGGAAGGTTGAAGCCTATTAAGGAATTTAACAATATTTAATGAATCTCCCTCCAACCATATTATTTTAAAGCCTTTCTCACAAGCAAGCTTCAGGCTATGATAGGCTGCAAAAGCTTCTGAATTATAATAATGTTTGCTACTCTTAAGAAATGAATGATTTTGAATGTATAAGAGGGTTTATTTAACTATTTTTGTGAGTGTAATAAGAAAACCCCTCCATGTTCAACACCATCCATTCATGTAAAGTTTGAGTATTTTATCTATATTATATTAATTAATATTAAATTAACACATTTATAGTTCCTTGTATAGGCATGGATTTTCTTATCAATGGTAAAATTTTGTTTTCACATATGGGTAGAGGCAAAGTTTAAATATATATATGATGTTTCAATAGAGACAATTAGAGTGCATAATTATCTAGGCTCCTTAAGATGGGTAGTCATGAAATGAGAAAAAACTTCATATTTGTAATGCATATCATAAATTTAATCCTATCTAAACTAGCCCTAATCAACACTCAAATCTCCAAAATTTAAATATCATTTCAACTTTTGAGTGATGATTTGGCTTTAGCATTCAACTAATGAAACTTTCAATGTAAATTTATAAAGAAATTATTAAGATTTAAAAATCTATAATGAGTTATAAATATCCCTCATTAAAGGATGTCTAATGGTGGAATACATGAATGTCCAAGATGTGATAGTAGGTGCTAGATAGGAAACCAAAAACTATTAAGAGATAAATTAGGCACTAGAGAATTTCTCAAATCAACTCATTATAACAAAACTTGTGTTTATTAGTTAGGGTCAAATACCATAGGTGAAAAAAAGGAGAATATTTATTTTAACATATTGTTATTTACATCTTATTAATATAGCAACACATATAGACATGACTATCCTAATGAATCACATTTTTCACCCTATACAACAACTAGGACCCCAACCTAATTGGTTCATATTTGTTAGAATACTCATAGCTCATGACATGATAGGAGACTTGGAATAGGATGTTGACATCCATAAAAAATATGATAGAGAAATATCATTAAATGTTTTAGTTGCATGAAACCTTGTACACATGTATGTGAAATGTGAAAGCATAGAGAAGGAAATTGAATTGTTTGAAAAAATGCTTCAAAGAGATCTCATCTAATGGGCTCACATAATAACAAGATATGCACAAAATAAATTTATTGATAAGGGTGTGCTAACTTTGAAACAAATACAATTTTCAAGTTTATAGCCCAATTCCATAACCATTTCTAGAATCCATAAACATGAGGACCACTATAAATATATTAGTTTTTAGGTTGGGATTAGTTGTTAACAACTCAAAAGATGTCATATCACCAATATCAAAATATATCCCACTATTAAGGAGCTCAAGATATCTAAAATAAGTCATCAATACCATGTAACATTTAGGTTCCATCAAGATAGATTTAAAACCATTGGTCATGCATGAAGATGGGATTTTTGTGTGCTACCTTAAATGCCATGTCATATGCTACTAAGTTATAAAGAGGAATAAATGACCAAAATTCACCTTGCCCATGCAAAATAACTAAAGGAATTCTAAACACTATATATACATTGTAAGTGAAAGAATGACACCAAAAAAATTCATGTAATCCAATGTAGGAAATAATTTGGTGTGGGAGGGGACTAGCATACCAATGATAAAACCATGAGAAAGAATATTAGTGGAATTGTGGTGAATATTTCAGACACACGAGTTCATTAAAATATAATTGTAGGGGCCTTTAGTTATTGTCATGTTTCTATGATAATAGATAATTTTAATTTAAAAGATGGGGAGAATAATATAGATTTAGGGTTTAGAGATGAAGAAATCATCTCTTGGGTCATATTTGCAAGTAATTTATTCACTATAGTTGAATGTATTTATTTTTGTCTTTTTCTTTTAGAACTACTTAGAGATGATTAGACTACTTTTGTTATATATTGCAAGCTAATTAACTAGTCCAATTATTCATCCTTAATAATTTGTTAAAATTAACAAATTTAGATAGAAAATATTTTAATTTTAACATGATAGACAAGATGGGAAAAGTTGGGCTCAAATTTTTATGCTACATAATTTCTAACAATTTTTTCATTTTAGACTCATTCAAAACATGGGAATACATGCATGCCTCTTATGGAGGTTAATGTGATTCATAACATAAATGAAAATTGTTAAATTGAGTAGTGAATATATCATGTGTGTATGATATACTTTTTTCTAGCCCACTCTCCTTCCAGATGTCTTCTTTGGTCCATTCAAGATTCTTATATTTTTTTCACTAAATGAGAATTTAAAAATTTGTGAGGACATGCACATGTCACCATTAAATAGTTTAGAGCATAAGTATTATAGAAAAATATATATGGATGATAGTAGTAAAGGCAAGAGATCTCTTGTTCTATGATGAAAGCTAATGGGGTAAGTGTAGATTCTATAAAATCTTGATAACCAAGATCTCAAATCCTCCAACAATTCATTCTTGTATGATTTAATATTCATTTTTGAAGGAATAAATCTCTCTTGAGCAATGTTGTTTCTATCATACCTTTATCTATTTCATAATTGGATGACCTTTCTATTGAGTTATATTTGGCAAGAACTATGTAAAAATTTATCAATAATATGAGAGAAATAGCTTATATGAATGATTCAGTTCAATTTAAAGAAATTCCTCCACTTTAAAAATATTTAGAGCGACACTCTTTCAATATTGTATTTGGTCAAATATAAGTTTATAAGAACCTTACATTAGGAACTTCTTACTCATGATCTATAAAACATCAATTATAATACTATACACTCACATTTATCATAACAATGTGCTATTAGCTAATCTTGCTTCATTCTTTTGAGCAAAATGAATTGGAATAATTCAAATTTCTTAAAAATAATGATACACAACTACTACAATAGAGTACTACTTATAATATAGTAAATTCAAACTTATACTTCAAATGCAATTTCAACTATCAAATTGGTAGCAATAAATAGATGCAATCCACTTAAGCACACTACATATTCAAAAGACATGTTGCATGGAGCTCACAATTTTTAAAGAATCTTTTTATTGTATTACAATTCTCATTTACAATTGTAAACAATCCATCCATAATAAAAAAAATCCTTAGAAATCGATGATAACCAATAAACAAGAGTTCAATCATTATTATAATTCTCATTTTCAATACCAAATAATCAATTTATAAAATTATTCAATTAAAAAGACCCTTAATGATCAATAACTACCGAATTTTTCTTACTATAAACTTCACAACATAGAACATTATTTTGAAAACAAATTTAATTCTTACAATATTTTAAAAACAAAACACTATAAACTATAGACATAACCATTACGACCCACAAAATACACAATGGCCTTATAAAAGACTACACCACAAATGCACTACAACACAAGCCGGATGAACTATAGTTAACGGAACCACTCCATGGCACTCCAAAGATAGACAATTACAATCATCAACAAGTACTATAGTTATAACCACAACGTAACAGATATAGACAAGTACTAGCAACGACATGTACCACAGCTAGAACTACAACTACAGAGAGAACCACTACAAGGGCATGTACTCCAGGTTGAGCCACAACTACAGCTTCTAGAACCATCCTTATTGCTACAACTACAACTACGACATTGCACTAAATTTACAGACACCTTGCACTCTGGGGAAATGCCATCGAGTCGGTTAGAAATTTTCTCAAGGTTCGTATTAATTTTACCAATACCCGCATTAATGTTGCCGACACCCGTTGAAATGCCGCTGATGCCTGTTGAAATACCGCCGAGGCTCTTAACAATGGTCTCCAGAATTTTACAAAGGCACTTGACGCCCGATGAAATGGTCCTAAATTTCCTTTCAATGAGGACAACGGCAACGAGGAGGACAACAGCTATGGCCGCCACCGCAACAAGCATCTCAATATTGATTCCGGACTTAGAGTCGTCATGATAATAGTTGTAACTGTATGGATCAGAACCACGCAGAAAAGGAGATGGTGGCGGTAGAACAAAAAGCTGAGGCGGTGCAAATTGTCCATTACAACAATTTACATGAGGACCAGGCTGAGGAGGAGTAGGAGGAGGAGGAGGGAGGGCAAGAGGAAGAGGACTAGCAGTGATCTGTTGTCCATTACAACCATGATAGTTTACAAGACTGAAAGTAGCTAAGACTACTAACCGTACAATGCCATGACTCATCTTGCTAATTAGAATGAGCGCCTTTCTAAATTCTTCTGCTTTTGCAGGTTTTCTCATATAATGGGTCATGTAAAACTTATATATATATAATCTCTTCTTTCTCTCCAGGATTTGAGTCATTGGTGGGCTCAGAGGCCACGCTGTTGCTGAGCTCACAGCCTGTTTTAGTATGATTAAAATGGAGTGACCGAGTCAGACCACGTTTTGAATTGATCAGCTTCATTATTAGGGGAATCATTTGTAGGTGATCCAGCAAGGCTAAATGTTACAATAATCAATATCATTATCTGGAAAATTTGTTGAGAATTGTGTCTCAACCTTGCAA